>CABHPQ010145676.1:3313-34419 GCA_902168405.1 Peromyscus aztecus
TCTCTCTCTCTCTCTCTCTCTCTCTCTCTCTCTCTCTCTCTCTCCCTGCCTACAGATCCAGATGTAGCTCTCTGCTACTTCTCTAGCACCAGTCTGACTGCTATCATGTTCATTGCCACCAAGTTCCCTACCATGATGATGATGGACTAAGGCCCTAAAACTGTAAACAAGCCCCCAATGAAATGTTTTCCTATAATGAGTTGCCTTGGTCATGGTGTCTCTTCACAGCATTAGAACTGAGACTAAGACACATGAGAACTATATGCAGATGAAAAGGGTAGCTGGATCCGCTGACCTGTAGGCAGAAGCAGGGCCAGCCTGCAGCACAAAGCTCCTATGGACCACAGTTCATCCACTTATCAGGCTCCTTTGGGCCATGGAAAGCACATAGCTGAGTGTGAGGTTCCTGCTCTAAATATTCCATGTGATCTGGACATGTTTCTTTACTTAGTGAACACAGGACTCAGCAGATTACACAAAACCATTGTTTCTGTTTTACAGAGTGAACCAAGCAGGTAACTCCCACTCTCCACTCAAATGACTTCCCACAAACACTGAGCATTCTACTTCGACTTAATCTAACCTGATCACATTTACATTTTGTTAATTATTTGACAATAAAATACGTGTGTGTTAAAGGTTGTATGTGACATAGGATAAATCTCCCATTTCTTTATGAAGCTACTGCCCACTGAATGGACTAGGGAGGTATGGAAAGGGAATAGCAATGGTCTCAAATGTTCATAGTTGGAAGAAGAAAAGATGTTTTTATTTTGAAAAACAAATTCATGGACATCAGATGAAACAAAAAGTATTTACTTAAAAATGGGCAAAGGAATCACTCTCAAAGTTTCTCTTCCTTCCGTCCTTCCCTCATCAGATACAAACTTAGTAAGCACCTCAAGTTAGCTAAGTAAGTCCCTCAGGGAACACAAACATTGTAAGTAGTCCGTGCAGACAAGCATGAGCACACTGCAAAACAGCACACTTAGTAGTAAAACACCCCTGCAGCTCATTTTTCCAAATCAAGCTTTCTTTTGAGCACTAAAGAAAGCCAAGAGTATTCAAAATGTTTTGTCAAACATTCTACCTGTTTCTGTCTCCTGTGGAAGCCTTACTAAACACATTCAGCTGTTAAGAGAATGAATGTGCTTTCCATGTTTTTCATTGTCAAAAAAGCTCTCGGGTTTGAGACACTCGGTGTTGGAAATAACTGAAAAGTCTGTATTGGGAATAATCAGTGCAGACTGCTAGCAATGTGGACCCTTGGATTTTATTTCCTGTATGAAATGATCATAGAAACAACTTGGGGTACAGTGCCTGGTGCTGGAATGCTCTGAAGAATGCTGTTAGTATGGAAATCCATCTACTTGTCTGCAAAGCAACCTTGAAGCAACAGACTCTGGATGATAGAATTTTGCAAGAACTGAAAGGGGAAGAGAGAGAGAGGGTGAGGAAGAGAGGAAGATGAGGAGAAGCAATAGCAGGAGGAAGAGGAGGGGGGAAGAGAAGGAGACGAATGTGGAAGAAAAACAGAGGGAAGAGTCGGGGTTCGAAGAGAGCCCCAGCTTTCAGCAAGACAGCACAGTACATCTCAGCCTGTAAATTAATACCATGTCCAAATACAGGCAGGGCAAGGCAGATCTCCAAACTCAATGGCCACAGACAACCATCTTCAGCTCTGTCTCATGGTCTAAGAATTTTTCTGAGAGTGCCCATCAGAGATCACTCAACAAAATGGCTTACAATTACATGTTTTTACAAAAAAAAAAAAAACTAATCTCTTTTTCTTAATGTTTTCAACACACATTTAATTAAGTCTTTGCTAAGAACTTCTGCATATGTTTTCACATGTTGGACATTGCTCAGGCAACAGTTACACGCAAAGCATGTGTGTAAAGACCATCAGATGAATGGTCTTTTTCTATATTTATGTAGTGTATATCTTATAGCATACATAAGGTAATATTCATGTGTCATTTTAGAATTATTTTCTAATGATACAACTAACAGCAATGATTATTGTTTCAGGAATTTCTGAGATTTTAATTATTGGGGAGTGAAATGTGTGAACACACAAGGTCACATTAACAAATTGTCAAGGAAAGATGTTGCATTTTCATTACAGACCCCACTGGCAGCCTGCATTCCAAAGTGTCATATGGAACAGAGACACCCTTCTGCTTCCTGCTCACCTCTCCTTCTGATGTCCCATTGCCTGCTTATTCACAGGTTGGAGCCAAGAGCCTGAGCTGCCAACCAGGGGGTATAACTGGCTGTGAAGACTTGAGTGTCCACTCTGGGAAGACAAGTGGACAGCTCTCCAGCGTGACCGGACCAGAGAAGGTCTGCATTTTACATTTCAGCTGAGGGCAAACACACGGAGAGCAATTGTGACTGCTACACAGAGTGCAATAAAAACAAGTCCCTCCCCCCATTGTATGCTGCCTGATCATTGGGTTTATTAAAGAGATGCTGCCCAGCATTCACACATTGTCTCCTCTGGGAACAGATTTCTATTGTTTTTGTTGGAAATCTTCCTTTTAAGATACTGAAAGGGTTCAGTATTTAAACATAGATTTCTCTAAATATTCATAATTCATACCTTCATTTCATGTGAATTAGAGACACCAATAGAAACAGCTCTTATGGTCTTCCCCTCCCAATCAAACTCACAGGGTCTCCAGCACAGCCGGGATGGCTCTGCAGCCCCCCTGTATCGTTCTGAAGGCTGAGTTTCTGTTGATATCCCACAATCTGTTGGAACAGCTTGGGGAGACTCTCCTGCTTCCTCTGCAAGCACCGGGTCAGGACTTGTGCCTCCTTTACAGTTTAGATGTACTAAATGTACAGATATGCCTTTTCATAACTCCCCCTGTATAAACTCAGGAATACTGTCAACACCAGCCTCCTAGATTCAAATCACATTGCTCTTACATATTTTTGCAAATCTACCAAGAAACAAGAGCCAGATGTAGTGGCTCATGCCTTTAATTCCAACACTTGGGAGACAGAGCAAGAAGATTGCTGTGAGTTCAAGGCCAATCTGGGCGACATAGTGAGAACTTGCCTTTAAAAAAAAAAAAAGAGTGACCACAGATTTCAGGGAAAACATTAATTAAGAACACTGACTTTACTCTATTTTTTGTAATTAAAGGCTTTTGGATAAGCTGTCTTAACAACTGTCTGTGTGGTTATTTATGTAACTCATGGTAAGTTTTTATTTATGTAAGGGAAGTCTGCTATCAACTGCTACCCTTTTGAAAGGTGATGCATTATAGTTATACAGATATGGTCTAACAAACCTTCCCAAACTCAAGAAAAGATAATTAATTACTAGTTGGTGAATAAGAGGGAGCAGGTGGAAGAAACTCATCACCAAGAAACCCAGTACTTGGTGATGAGAAATCTATGTAGATAATCTGGAGATCTGCTCCTCCTGAAGAAGCAGCCAGTATACTCAGCCTTTTATGTTCATGAGTATGTGCCTGGCACACTTCTGTCTTCCCATCCACTACTATTTCCCATCCTTTGGTTTCCACGTGAATACAGCCAAAGGCTCTTACACAAACACTTCATTTGACTTTCTTGGGGTAGGGTGTATGTATTGGAGTCACTAAAGTGGCTCCTGCATAAGCATGAGGAACTGGGTTCAGATGCCCCATAATGACGTAAAAAGCCATGCACATTGTGCATGCCTGTAATCCCAGTGCTGGGGAGACAGAGATGGGAAGATCCCCAGAAATCGCTGACAAGTCAACACAGCCAAATTGGTGAGCTCCAGGCTCAATGAGAGACCCTGTCTCAAAATTAAGATGAGGAGTGAACGAAGAAGACACTGACATCAACCTCTGGCCTCCACATTCATGCACACACATGTGTGCTCATGCACTCTGTGTGCACATACACTCTGCATGCACATACACAAACAAAATAATAAATAAGTGAATCAGAGGTCCTCAAACCCATCAATGTACTTGAGAAATAACAGCCATCAATTTTAATTAGGTAGAGACTTTGAAAGAGAAATTAACTTTCTTCATTGTCCTTTGGATGGCACATTATAAGAAGGTTGCCTCCCATCACTGAGAACTATCTCTAGACTATTTAAGACTGTAACAGTGTAGTTCACTATTGGTTTTTATGCCTGTGATACCTATAATAAAACCACAGATGACTCGTTAAAGAGCAAGGTTATAGATAACACAAGTCATCCACTCCTGACTGGAGATGAAAATACTGCTCTTCCTCCTCCAAAAAAGTCGGTAATAGCACCATGTAAAAATATCCCTACATTTTTTGGAGGATAAAAATATTAGCAAAGTTGGAAGATAGAGAAATGAAGTGACTAGCTGATCACGGAGCCCTTATTTTAGTCTTTGCTTCGCACAAACTCCCTGCCCCCCTTCCATAGGAGAGAGCAGATTTTTCTGTTCAATCCTAAAAAACAAAGAAGGACTGCGGCTCCCCTCCCCCAGCATCTCTATACAGTCACCAGGGCCCATCTGCATCACCGTCAGCTTTACCAATGGCAGCTTTGCCAACTCTCCCACAAATTGATAGATTGGAAAGCCTGGCATGAAAATGTTCATGCCCTGCCATTCTGAAGAATAAGCTTTAAGTTTGAGATTTATACAGGAATATTAGGGCCTTCTATATGGCTGTACATATGTGCAACTTCATACACTTCGTTCAAAGAAGTAATTGAACCAAACGGAAAAATTCAACTTGTGTAAAATTACTTTTCGTAATAGACTACAGAATGATATTGTCATCTTTGATAAATGTGGGAAATTGAGGCACAGAAGTACACACTAGGTGATAAGCAAACAGCATATGACAAAAAGTGAATGGCTGGGACAATGCCCAAACCTTATGCATCTCCTTCACTGCTCTAAACACCAGATTGCCAGAGACATTCCTCCTAGGAACCCTGCGAGAAGAGACCTGAGATGCCAGAGAGAATGAAAGACGGACTCGGGGTGTGGGACCCCCACGCCTATAATTCTTTCTTTCTTAGGGCTCATTACCTCCACCTGCATTTAGAATGATGAAGTATTGCTGTGACTTTCTAATGCCTGTCATTTTCTCAGTTATTGTATAACTTCTATTGCATAAGATAAGAAGTATAAAGCAGGATACAGATTGTTTCCTCAGCTAAAGGGACAGATATATGAGAACAGATAGGGCAAATTTAGAATAATGCCCAGTATTCCCCCAATCAGTGGCTTACTCATAAAAATTTTATATGAGTAATAGAATCATAACACTTGATTAAAAATACCTTGACTCTGGCAGGAAGGTGTGGCTCACGGTTATAGTCCCAGCACTGGGAAGATGGGGACGAGAAGACAAGGAGTTCAAAACCATTCTCAGCTACATAGTGAGTGAAGCCAGCCTGGGCGACATGAGACCATGTCTTAAAAGTAAAGGTTGGGAAACTCCAGGAACTGGGGCTACTCCACTTTCAGAACATGTGTGTTATCAGGGAGACGGTATGGCTTAGTGGCGAAGGGCTGCCTATTGCATTCAAGGCCCCGAGTCACATCTCTAGCATTGGAGGATAAAGAGATCATATTCAAAATGTTATGGAAACAGTCTCCCACTCCTTTCATTTAGTTAGGGCTTGGCTTTATGAACAGCAGACCTGTGTTTGACAAGTGCCCTTTGTAAACCACTAACTTCAGAAGCAGCGAAGTGAGGAGTTGCCGTGCTTTGGAATGATAGTTAAGGGAACTGAGGCAGAAGTCCATATTCGCGTCTATCTCTACATGACCATCAAGGATACCCTGCAAGTGTAAAGTGCTCTTTCCCCATGTGTGGTCAAAGATCACTGACGACTAAATTTCCCCAAGAAGATAGGTAGATAGGTAGGTGATAGATAGATTAATAGAATGACTGATGGTTGATTGACAGATATAATCAGCTTGTAGAACAACAATAAAATTACATTAGCACATTTGCTGGTAAATTTTTCATAAACTATCCTATGAAAACTATCCTATGATTAAGGAATCCCTTCAATAAATGAAATATATAGAAATACTAGACAAATTCTAATGTATGAATTGAATGTGTTCATATTTTGGGGTTCAATTATAGTAAAACTTTGGGCACAATTCACTGCTGAGAGGCTTTTTAATGCACAGCAGAGAAGCTCTGTCACTTCTGGTCTTCTCATGAGATAGTGAGGAAGGGACATTCAGAAATAAACTACATGACATTGAAGCCCTGAGCTCAGAGAATTTGGGGAGAGGGGAACAGGGAGACACACAGAACCGCTGAAAAAGAGGACCCCTTTGGGGTTCTCAAGTTGGCAGAGCGGTTCTGACATCCTATAACGTGAGACACTCTGTGAGTGAGCACTTGGTGGCCATGTTTCCTATATTCCCTTTCGTTTCAGTTCCAGAGCAACATTTGAACAGAGCTCAAGTAAATTCTTAAGTTTGGTTCTTTGTGACATACATAGTTTTACAAGAAATTATAATTCCTCAAAAATGAGGAACATCTCGGGGAATACAGGTGGGTCTGGATGGTTTCAGACATCACAGGTCGTGTGTTTAATAAGACACATATAATTAAGACAATACAGTATGGGTGAAACCCAATTATGCATTAATAGAATGACAGTGTGTTATCTTTACATATGACATCAACGTATTGTGCTTAAAACTGAAAGGCAGGATTTAAAAACTGAGAAGTTTCTATATGTAGAAGAGAAAAACACAAACTACGAGGATGGGATATTATTATGAAACAAAATTTCATAAAGCAGATCCAAAACCAGGTGAACAAAGGCAAACGGCTAAATCCACCTACAGGTGTGGCATAAACAAACTAATAACGATGGGAAATTCCTCCCCACAATGAGTCCAGTAAGACTCCCTCAAATTTTAATATGCCTCCCATAAACATTCAGAGAGTGGCTTCTCTAGAGGAGTCAGACAGGAGTGAGTTGAGTGTGAACAGCAGAGAGTGTCTTGTGTGGTCTGAATTTGATTCCTGCCTCTCTGGAAGGATCTTAAACATGCCAACACTTTCTGTTGAAAAAAAGTGGTGATGGGTACCCCAGATGTCAACTACTCGAGACTTTTGGAATCTCCTTCCAGTTGATCTCCTTTCTTGCTCGACCCTCCCTAGAACACCCCTCCTATCTTCTGTCATTCTTAGAAACCATTCCAGCTGGCCACTGTTAAGTACAGTTAAACGGCTCCAGTCAAGAGCAGCGAGCATGCTAGAAGCAAGGGAATGAATGGAAGACACCTGACTTCCCGAAATGGATTTGCAGGCTATCCCTCAACTGGGAAAAGCTCTGAGGTTACAGAAAGTGAATGTGGTGATCTCTCTGCCTTCACTCTCAGCTGTTCAAGAGAAAATTAGCACCCCTTCCCCAGAAATTTTATGAATTCTGCAAAACCTGGAGAATGTTACTAATGCTGTCAACTCAGTTCTTCCTGGGCTGCCTTTACGGAGACCCACATGGAACCTCCTTCTTCTCGGGAAGCAGCAGATTTTACCTCCAATCCAATACTGAAAGTGATGATACCATGTGGAAGAGGCCCAACAGTACACAGTGTTCAGGCATCTGACCCATCCAGAAAACCATGAGCTCAACAAAGTGGTCACTATTTTAAAGCTCTGAGTTTGAGATGGCTCATCAACCAATGAAAATACAGGACCAGAAAGATGACTCAGCATGTAAAAACATTTGTTCTCGTCTAATGATCTGAATTCAACCCCCTGGACAACATAGTAGAAGGAAAGAATTAACTCCTAGGAGTTGTGCTCTTATCTCCACAAGGTAATTTGGTATACACACACACACACACACACACACATAAATATAACAATGCTCACTGCTGAGATCAGGCATGTTCAGAGAAGGTACAAACTAACGTAGTTGGCAACATCCTTCCCAGCAGCACTATCAGGCCAACTGGGTATGTCTACTGTAAGACACACAGTCAAGCTCCAGGCATGAGAAGAATGTAACTCGAAGAAGCAGAGCCTAGAGTCTGTTCAGAACACACTATGAACTTGTTTCCAGAGACAGGCTGTAGTAAATCATGGTATCTGAATTAAGACATTACAGTTGCTGTCAAGTTCTAGCTGCAGACACAGCCTCAGTCCAGTATTCCTACAAATAGCACAATAGTCAATTTTTTTTCTTTAAAAATTATTCTGTAAACACTTTGTATCTTTATGCAATTTGTGATGATGATTAGGGTTATCTTTATTTTAGGATTTTAAAAAATGCCCATTGAAACAAGTTACTCTATCAATTATCACCATTTCTTATCAGGTCAACTTAATCAGCTCATCAAGGAACCAGCTCGTTTCTGGATGGTTAAAGATGTCACTATAGCCTTCCCCATTCCATCTGAAAAGACCTTGTTATACCAAAAGAATTTAATATTTCTATACCGGATATAGTGTTCGATGTTTATATTGGTTCCTGGAACCTTAGTTTATTCATTTGTCTTCTGAATAAACCTCTTACTTAGTTTTTAATCTCTTGAACTGATTTAAGATATTCATTGGTTTTTGAAGAATGATGTGATAAGAACTGTCTGGCCTAGAGGAACCCTGGGAGTCGGGAGGGTGCTTCTCTCAGGTGTGTTTTTATTTCTCGTTATCAAAACACGGCTCTCCAAAGCAGCCGCACCACTTCCTCCTGCCGTGAAAACTGTGCAAGAGTTCACACAGTTCTTGACCATTGCTCACACTCATCTCATCAGGCACGCATGTGAGGCAGCTTTGTAAGTCTACCAGAAGTGTCATTTTAAGTCAAACTTGTGTGTTAACTAGGGAAGTCACACGTCCCTTTATTGGACCACATATTGGTGTGGACTTTGTATGTCCCACCCGCCTTTCTCCTTTTCTTCCTTCTGTAGAACGTCTGTTTATTTAATTCGCTCATTTTTCTATTGTCTTTCAAAAACTGAAGACTGAAGGAGTCTGGGTGGTTTGTGTTTGCCTTGCTCTTGTTTTTCTGAAACAGTGTCTCACTGTGTAACCTAGACTGACCTGAACTCACCACCTAGCCGCGGCTTGCCTGCAAGTGGCAGGTAGATGTCTTCCTTCCTCTTCTCCCAAGCACCCAGGACTACACCCACCACACCCTGTGAAGAGTAAATCCTACGTATTTAACGTGTGGTAGTTTACCCCCAATCCCACCTCTACTCCTAGGTCATTTTGCTGTTTCCTCCATGGCAGCGTTGTGGGTGTTTAATGACTCCAAATCTGCTAACCTTTTCCTTTATAAAAATCTTTCCTTCCTCTGAGGTCATGAAAATCTGCTTTTTGACAGGCTTTTTAAATGTTTCCTTTTCACATTGAGGGTTCTGAGCCACCTGGAATTTATCCTGTCACCAGGGTCTATTTTTACTTTATGTCCATATGGGTAACCAATTGTCCAACACCATGTCCTGAAGAGACCAAACTTCTCTGCTGTCGTTGGATGCCAGCTCTGCTATGGATCATGCGATATTTGAATTTAACTGTTTCTGGAATGGCAGTCCCCACCCAGGGGCTCCATGACAGAGTCACTGCTGGGTCCATCCATACATACTTGGTGACACTGTAAGTTCTGATAATTTAGAGAAAATCACCTCAGATTTCCCCTCCTCTTCAAAATTGTCACGGCCACTTCCTAATTGGCTTTCTCTCTCCTGAGGCAATCATGTATGAGTCTGGGCCTCCCTTCTGGAAAGGACTGGAATTCAAGGTGAAGGCTCCATGTCACAAAACTTTTTATTTCCTATCATTACCAGCCAACTGTGTGTGTGTATGTGTGTGTGTGTGTGTGTGTGTGTGTGTGTAGAGAGAGAGAAAGACTGACCTTTATTGGGTGTCAAAAAAAGGAGAAGGAAAAAAATACAATACAATTTGAATACTCTTTTTCTAAACTTATTTCTTTTTTAACTGTTAAAATTATATTTTCTCTTTCTAATAGTGGCTCCATGTTCCCTTTTTTGTCCTCTAAAAATGTGGGAATTTCCTTGTTCTTTGTTCTCTTTCTGAACTTTTTAATTGTTTTTTTCTTTATTCCTGAATCTCAACACAGACTGGAGTTTGGCTGTCCTGGCAGGACACAGCCCATGCCTTCTCTGTCATCGGCATTGTGGTCACTTGGACAGCTCTGAAGATCGAGGGTTGCAGAGAGCCAACCAAGCATCCCATAAGAGAGCAGGTATTCCCAGGTCTTAGAATCTGACCTGTCCCGAGGTTACCTATGTAAAGGCCAAACAGCTGTCCCTTATTAAATACAAAGATCAGTGCTGCTCATTAGTACTATGACCTTATTATTCTGCTGTAATAAACTAATTCACAATTTAAATATTTAAACACTTAACAATTTTTGTGACAGAAAACACACTTAAACAATCTTGTAAAACCACCACTTTACTTATTTCTAAAACATCTTAATCGCCCCAAAAGGAAACCCTGGTACCCATTGATCACTCACTCTCCATCCCCTCCTTTGCCCCCAACACCATGATTCTTTTTCTGTTTTTATATTTTTGAGTAGAATCATTCAAAGTTCATCCTTTTACGTCTGGCTTCTCTCACTCAGCACACCACCCTCACGGCTCATTCATGCTTTAGGATATGCCAGAATCTCTTTTATTGTACAGCTCAATAATATGCTCCGTGTGCAATGGTTAATGTCATTAACCTGACAGGGTCTAGAGTCTCCTAGGAGACAAATCTCGCGGTGCGCGTAAGGCGCTCCCAGATCGGGTTAACTGACCTAGAAAGACCCTCCTAACTGGGTGGACTGGCAGTGCCATCCCTGGATTAAAGTCCAGACGGAATAAAAGAAGAATGTGAACTGGGAACCAGTATCCTTCTTCCTGTGCTTCCTGACTGTGACTGCCACGTGACCAGCTGCCCCATATTCCCTGCCATGTGACCAGCTGCCTCATGTTCCTAGTGGACCCAAAGTTATATCTTATTGTAGTTCCAATTTGCACTTCCCTAATAAGTGGTAACAATGAGCATGTTTTTATGATAACAATTACTGATTTTCTTTGGGGAAAATCATTATATAGACTGAGGAGGATGTAGTCATTATTTAGAAAGATTTATGTATATACATATATGTGCAAAAACAAAGAAAAGGAGTCATGGATTTGAAAGAGTAGGAGCATGGTTGGTGTATGGGAAGGGTGGAGGAAAGAAAGGGAGGGGGAAATGAGGTAATTACATTATAACCTCAAAAACTGTACAACATTTTAAAAATGTACTTGAATGTTCTCACTACCTTGACAACAAACACTCCTCCTGGACACCAGAGAAAATCTATAAATGTGAGAACGAGCGAATCATGACTGTACACAGGAACTTTTCATTCCAGAAAAGTCTGTCTTGACATGTCAGTCTCCTCTTGTCTTATAGCCCTGTCTCCAACGACAGTTCCCTTGTTCCTGGGCATCATTCAGCACAGCTGGTGTCGAGGACATGGGCTGTTCATCCTTCTCAGTGTTACTCCTGAATGTAGACTTAGCAAAGTCTCTGAAACATTCAACATTTTATCCTTTACTCCTCTATCAGGCCCTTGTCAGATAACTAAACCCATCACTAGCTTGCCATGGATATTGCTCTATATAACTAAAGCGCTGATTGGCCAGTAGCCAGGCAGGAAGTATAGGCAGGACAAGCAGAGAGGAGAATGCTGGGAACAGGAAGGCTGAGTCAGGAGATGCTGCCAGCTACCACCATGAGTACCAACATATAAGAAGATACTGGTAAACCACAAGCCATGTGACAAGGTATAGATTTATAGAAATGGGCTAATTTAAGATTTAAGAACTAGATAGCTAGAAGCCTGAGCCATTAGGCCAAACAGTTTAAATAATATAAGCGTCCGTATGTTTATTTTATAAGTGGGCCATGAAAAGCGAGATGTAAGGTACCAGTAAGCCACGAGCCACATGGCAACTTATAGATTAATAGAAATGGGTTAATTTAAGATATAAGAACAGTTAGCAAGTAGCTTGCCACAGCCATACAGTTTATAAGAAATATAAGTCTCTGTGTGTTTACTTGGTTGGGTCTGAGCTGGTGCGGGACTGGCGGATGAGAGATATTTGTCCTGACCATGGGCCAGGCAGGGCCAGGAAAACTCTAGCTACACTAGCTAGTACCCCATGCCCCAAGAAGCTTGTTCGAATCATACTCACTGCAGCATGCAGCCCATTTGTCTCCTTGGCTATAATCAGGTACCTTGCACTTGAGACTTTTTTAAATGTCCAAATCACACCTGATAATGCTGACATTTTCACTTGTGGTCAAGATCCCCAAGGAAGCAGAGTCTGAGACAGAACCTCACTAGATGGCCCAGCAGGTAAAATGTTTCCCTCCAAGCCTGGTGACTTTGATCCCTGTGAACCACACGGTGGAAGAAGAGAATGAGAGTCTTGTGTGTTGTCCTCTAACTTCCACAGGTGCTGTGATGTGAACATGCAAACACAGACACAGATATATCTCTCTCATTCTCTCTTTCTGTCTCTGTCTGTCTATCTCTTTTTCTTTCTGTCTGTCTGTCTGTCTGTCTGTCTCTCTCTCTCTCTCTCTCTCTCTCACACACACACACACACACACACACACAGAAAATGACGTATATCATTAGATCCACAGCCTGGGAAGGAAAGGA
Organism: Peromyscus aztecus; assembly: GCA_902168405.1. NCBI lineage: Eukaryota > Metazoa > Chordata > Mammalia > Rodentia > Cricetidae > Peromyscus > Peromyscus aztecus. The sequence goes on from CABHPQ010145676.1 coordinate 15,972, forward strand.
CTCCTCACACAGGAGCTGAATGGTCAGGACATAACAATCTTCAATGAAGAACTCAGCCATGGGAGTCAAGCAGCTTTGCAAGAGCCCCCAAGCCCCAAACCCCATGTCTGTTGCTCTGAGAAGAAAACGCAACTTGGAACCACTGTCTAAGAAGCTCTCCTTGACCTGACCCCTGCTCAGATCTCCATTTTATCTTTGGATTGCTCCACACTTGTAGCAAGAACACACCAGCTTCCCCTTGGGCCCTGTGTCCACTTCTAGGGACTCCACCTGCTTCTCCTTGTTCAGGCCCACCCTACCATGTAGTGTCAACAAGTGACCTTCAGCACAAAGGGAACCTTTACAAGTTCTCATTAAGTGTTGAATGCCTCTTTATAACATCCATCCCCTCTACAGTTACTATTTCAGCTCAGTGATTGGCTATTGTTCCAGGAAAACCCAGTCACTGCGGAAGCACCAGCTGTTTGACATGAACTCTCTGTGATTCCTGACACACAGTGGGTGCTCAGTTAGAAGTTACAGAATGAAAGAATTGCTGAGGTGCTGCAGATCAGTGCAGCTGTAGGAGAAACATAGAAATATCTATCTTATTCAACCTCCCAACCCTCTGGTGCTGATCAATGGCATAGTGTTACTTGGGGCTGTGTGTGTGTGTGTGTGTGTGTGTGTGTGTGTTGAGGGGTAGGGGTGTCTCTCACTATCCTTTAGCATCAGTTAGTAGGATCTTTTGGGCAATTAACATTAATCTACTAGCATATGATATGGAAAATGGTCTCATAGCAAGATAATCATGTGGTTCTTTTTTAAAAGTCATGCTTAGGCTACATGGATATGGAACCAAGTCACCCAGTGTTCTAAAGCACCTGCATGGACTTCTGCATGGAGGCGATGCTCAAAGTTGAATGTACGTCTCTGCAGTCAAGGATTTCCTCTATCGATATCTTCCACCTGATTCTATTTTTATGTCTAACCCTGACATGACAACCAACCAGGATCCCAATCTCCGCTAAATGGTCTGTTCTTTTCTTTACTGAATACAGAATTGTTGTTTTGGCGAGAATTAGTCGAGCACAGTTAGTACAATAACACTCAGTGCCTTCCTGCGTGGCACCTGCTGTATGCTATTTATTTCTTGTTAGCAGCATAGTACAACAAATTGTGTCTTTTAACAGCTCATTGAGTAGAGGAGGAGGAGGCCACGGCAATGGATTTGTTGACAACGCTCAGTGGTGTTGATACAGTTATTTCTAAGTAATCCAGCTTATAAATTCACATGCTTATAAATTTCCATTTGTTTCTTTGGAAAATCTCTCCACCACATAATTTCCAATGACCTTGGGCAGACAGCAGCTTGAATAGAACAAATAAATAAATAAATAACAGCAGTGACTCATGGTTTTAAACTATCAGTAAAGGTGATTTTAATTGAATTGATGTGGGAGATGGAAACGATTGAACATTTCTTTTGTAAATGCTTAAAAATGTGAAGACAGCCTGTTGTTAAGTTCTTATACATCACCAAGGGATCTTCAGATTTTACAATATGGTTAAATCATACCTTTCAAAAGGAAAAAAAATCTATAGCAGGAATGGTCCGGGGCACTGCTCATGTCCTCAGAACACCCAGAACAGCACCATTCATCACAAATGTGTCCTTCAGCTGTGTGTACATATGATTGACAGCTTGCTATCCTATCCATGCGGTTTCACTCATGGGCAAGATTCAACAAATGATGCTTGGAGAAAACACAGGGCAATGCCTACTGATATTTTTTATCTATACATTTTGTTTTATTATGTTGGAGACTCTAACTGAACTTTGATCCAAGCTATTAACCTATGGCAGAAGCCTGTGGAGATAGCTCTCACTGACATACAGAACAAAGAGGAAAAAAGGGTATGAAAATGACCACAACAAGGATGCCTTTACCATTTTGAGGTGGGAAAATCAAATCCCTGACTAATAGCCCTGGTTAGCCCAGGAGGGTGAGGGTTTAAAAGGGAAGGCCATTCTCAGGGGGAAGTCACTGAAAGGCTCTCTGAGAATCCATAATGGATACACACTGCAAAGTCCATGCTGCAAAGCAAATCAAAGTATTCCATTAATCAGCACAAGATGAAAACGAGGTCCAGACGAGACATAAACTAAGAGCCACTACAAGTGAGTTGTTGCTGCCATCTGAGAAGCCATTTTGTTTGTTTGAGAAAAAGCTAAAATCTTTGGCTTTATACTTTATAGATTATTCAGTCTTCTCAGCTTTGGGGAACTCGGCTATCTTCAGTGATCATTTTTCTCAGTATCATTATCATAGTTATCACTTGAGCTGAAAAGAACAACTCACAAAGGCATTGTAATAACATCTAACTTATGAACACAGTGGTACATGGAACTGTCATAAAAAAAAACCATGGGAATAAGGTGATCTTCTGCATCAAGGCCACAGTGGGACTGAGGATTTGGCCAATATTTCTGGAGAGTGCGGTAAGGAGTATGTGTAAATGCAGTGAGGTAAACGCTGAGTGGAGCACACTAACAGTCTTCTTCCTGCCGATCAGTCCCCATGTTTCCCGTCACCAGCATGCAGTGACTTCTGAAGACAGGTATATCATCAAGTAGAGCTTGGGGAAAAGGCTTGGTTGCTAAAGCGCTTATTGCACGACCGTCAAGACGTAAAATCAGACCCAGAACAAGTGTAAAAAGCCAGGCATTGTGCCATGTGCCCAGAGCCCCAGTGCTGGGGACCTAGTCTAGACAGAGCTTTGAAGCTGGCTTCAGTGACAGACCCTCCGTCCAAAAGTAAAGTACAGGAGTACAGGATGAGTGGGGAAGACACATGGCAAAGAACTCTGGCACATACTATCAAGTACACACTACACAAACAGACCACACATGCACACACGCGCGCACACACACATATGCACACACACGTACCACACAAACAACTCATGCACACAGCACAGGACACACAAATTCTTTAAAAACTCACTCAACAAAGCATCAGAGGTGTGGAGGTGGAAAAATGAAATCCCTCAGTTACTATTATCCAGAACAAGCTAGGAGAGGAAAAAGTTCTGAATCTTATCTGGAGCTTTATTTGAAAGAATTGATAACTCTGCATGTATCCTGTTCTTAAGCATTATAAACTGTTACCTCTGTTAGTGATTGGCACTTGGTGGTGCACACATCAGAAGGGTTATTAGACAGACATTAACACTGAAGTTCAAACTCCTCCATGAAAGTCACTGATGGAGAAAAGTCACTGATAGACAAAAACAGGCTGCTACAATGACCACTGTGCAATTCAAATGACTACCCGTTTTAAGATAAAGAAACATCATCTACATGTTTTATTGATTCCAAAACCAAAATGTCTTTTTTCCATTGGAGAGGAGACTTCAAAAATCTAGAGACAACTTCTGGGAAACCAGATGCATTCCTGGAATAGACCACTTAAGCCTGGGGTAGATTATCTGAGCCTGTGGTAGATCATCTGAGCCTGGGGTAGGTCATCTGAGTCTGGGGTAGATCATCTGAGCCTGGGGGAGATCATTTGAGCCTGGGGGAGATCATCTGAGCCTGGTGTTGATCATACAAGCCTGAAGTAGATATGTGAGCCTGACGTAGGTCATATGAACTTGGGCAGATCATGCGAGAGTAGGATAGATCATACAGATCTTACACTATGCAGATTTAGTTGAAGAACCCTCTAAAATCCTGATACAATGATTTTAAAGGAAAGAGGAAGTAACGTACAGACATCCCGAGTGATTGCAAGTCCCATTGACACCACTTTTGATTTACTGCAAACCATTCTTAGCTCCCCGTTCAGAGTGGGACTGTGGTGCCACCAAGAGAAACCAGGAAGGAGCCCTGGGAGCCACTCTGGAAACAGCAGAGAAGTGGAACCCTCGAGATGTCTCCTCCGAGGTTTACCACAAATGACCTCAGGGAAGTCGGAGTGTTGTTTTGTCTCAAAAACAGTAACATGCCCCAACCCAGCACTTAAGTTTGATATTCCCTTGCCCTCTTCTGAGGCAGCTCTACCATCAGGGCAGTGGGAACCTGCAAATAAAACCACAGATGGCTGTGCTTTGCCTCTGCCTGGGCACTCTCCAGCCGGACCGTGAACATCCTCAGGTCAGCACGGCAGAAGGGTCTCTAAGTCTCTGGACAGCAGCTAAGACAAAGGGACAACACATCACTCACTGAAGGATGAGACCGTTATCTTCCCACTGCACCAAAGTACCAGCTTTGTTGGAGGTAGCTGATAAATGCATACCAATGACTAACAGAGATGAACTTGCCTCCAAAGTGCATCTGTTCAGGGATGGATTACACACCAGAGCTCTATCCAAGCTCTCTTTTTGAATAAAAACAAGCAAATGATTTAAATCTATTTCATTTTTCAGAACATTTATGGGGAACCCTGCCAAATTTGTAAATCAATAATGAAAGCATTTGTTAAATAGAACACAGCTGCTCCTCACTGTACATGTATGTGTGTGTCGGACATTGATTTACACATAAAGAATCTTAAATCTAAGACCATCCTTCAAGCCAGTGACCCAGTCATCAATGCTACTGTATCTGGAGCATTGGAATTCAAGGGGATTTTTCTGAAGAGAAAGGCATTCAGGCTTTCTCAGACAAAATGTACAGAAGGAATTCTTAGTGTCATCATGAACAATTCAAGAATTACTTCCCTCTCACTCCTTTTTACAAATTAGGAATTCTGTTTCATTCTCTCGCCCTCTTCCTGGAGAATGCCTTCACTTAGTAGCAGAGATAGGGTCACTGCCCCATTGCTTATTTCTTGATCTTGAAATGTGTTAAATAAAAACACGGCAGCAAACCTTCGTTCTTGGGGTAGTGAGAGACATCTTTCAGATAATACATACATAAAATGTAGACACTATAATGGATAAGTTGGGTTTTGTAAATCTATAACTATTGTATTTCAAAAGACAAATGTTAAAATCCAAAAAGGCAAGCCAGAGAGAGAGGAGGCACATCTTTGATGGAACAGGACAAAAGAAAGCACATCCAGAAACACCACCAACTTCACAGGGCTCAACAATTAACCAACAATCCAAGAGGAACACGGCAGTTTCTCATTAAACTAAACCCATGTCGATCCTATCACCCATGTTCCATGTCTCCAAAACTGTCCACAAAAACAAAACATTTGTCTAGAGACTTGCATGTGAAGGTTCACATGTCTTTATTTAGAATTAAAAAAAATGGATGTAAAGTCAGTAATTAACAGCAAACAGGCCATAAAAAAGAGATATATCACCCTATGAAATTCACCATACAGTAAAAATGAATAAACTGATATGTACAATAATGAGATGAACCTCATAGTAATTACACTGGATAAAAGGTATCAGATATTTCAGAAATCCTAGGACACAAAATTCTAGAAAAGGCAAACCACACTTGAAAAAGTGAGTACCTGGGGCCAGAGGGAGGACACAGACCAGGAATGGACATGAGAGCACTCCAGGAAGACATAAATGCTAAAGGAAGGTGCGTCACACTGGTCACAGCCATTTATCAAAACATAGAAAACCGTGTTCTGCCAACAGGCACAGCTAATCATTAGAAATGAGTTTTCAACAGAATTGAGTCTAAAACAAGAGAATGTACTGAGTGTGACAGCTCATGTCTATAATCTCAGCAATTGGGAGGCAGAGGCAGGAGGATTGCAGTAAGTCAGGGGCCAGCCAGGTCCAGTTTCAGAAAAAAACAAGAGAATGCCTTGTTCAATTAAATAAATGGAATCCTCGATAATGCAGGCTGCACAGAACTTCTACAGGAATGGGCTGATGCCAAGTGAGGCTCAATACAGGTGACACGACATCTACTAAAAATGATAACAAAAGAGCGAAAGGGATTTAAGATATAAGAAAACACATTAGAATCCAAAGATAAGAACAAAGTCAAAATGCTTAAAAATCATGAGATAATATATTAGAATCTTCTATGGGCCATATATAAAACAAATTTAAAATAACAAAGTTTACTGACATATGTATGGATGTCACAACGAAATCCAGTAGTTTTTAAGCCACCCAAAACATTAATAAAAAATGATTCTCATGACAAATATGAGATAATCTCCAACAAAGTGGAAACTGTTATAAAACTAGATGTACCCCAAATTCTACACAGTTTATATTAGCTAAGATTATCCAAAGGATTGAATTAAAATTAACAATCCTGTGCCAGAAAGATTGCTCGGGGGTAAAAGCACTTGATGCCAAGACTGACGGCTTAAGTTCCATCCCTAGACATGCATGATGGTAGGAGAGAACTGATTCCAAGTTGTCCTCTGACCTCCATTGGAGTGCTGTGGCAAACACACACACACACACACACACACACACACACACACACACACACCTCACACTCACACTCACACATGCACACTCAAGAAGTAATTTAAAATATATAAATTAGCAATCCTAAGTAAAATGAATGACAATTATTTAAGGCAACCATTATATATGATCTTCCTCTGGCCCTGTGACTATATCTTTATTTCTTAAACCCCTTTTTCTAATCCCTCCAACAAAGTTGTATTTTGCTATAAGAGCACATTCTACCTTCATTAAGACATCCATTATAAGCAGGTACCTGTAATCCCAGCACTTCAGGGGTCGAAGCAGGAGGAGGATGATTTTTAGGTCATTTTGGTTACGTTTTATGTTTGAATCCATGTGCTACATTAGACTGTCTTGAAATACCACACACACACACACACACACACACACACACACACTCACACACTCATACACACACACACACACACACAATCTGCCACCCCCTGCCACATATCCACCCACAGCATGAGCATCTTTGAGGCACCAACTTTCTTCTGTTTATTTCATATAGAATCGTGGTTCATACTTACGTCATTTTAGAAAATATCTATACCAAGCAAGAATTATCACCTGGGTGACAAACCGCGGCCCTTCTAAGTGTTCTTTATTGATTAATACCCATTGGACAAAGCACCTCTCAAGCATCATCAGAGAAGTTTCTCCTTGCAGGAGAACAATCCACATGGAGACTCTCAGCTGGTCAACTTGGAGGGAATGAGAGACTAGAGAGCGCTCAGCTCCAAATGGGGCATGCATATTACACTCCTCCCTGAACGCTCAGGGCTATTCACGGAGGAGGGGCTGGGAAGATTCTGTGACCCAGAGGTGCTGCAGCACTCCAAGGAAGCTGCCTTGTCCAGACACAACAGGAGATATAAACTCAGATAAACTCGTCAGTCCTGTCAGCACACACAAGAGCTGAGCAAGCTCAAGCCACACACAAGGCCAGCATGGGAAAGAGAAGGTGGGCAGGAAATCATACCAGGAGCTAAGGAGCCATTGGCATTTGGTAGCTGCTGGCAGAGGGAGTCAGCCTTATTTAATTTTGTGATCACAGATAATTCAACCACACTCCAAGGCAAACTCCATTCCCATCTTACTGTCCAGCACATGTTGGGGATTTAAACTGGACTCTCTGTGTTTGTGGGTAGATGGGAGTCTCGAAGTTGGGTAGGTAAGGATGTGAAAGTGTAAAGGGTGAGTATAGGAAGAGTTGGTGGGGGTAAATATGATCAAAATATATTCTATGAAATTTTTAAAGAATTAATAAAGAATATTATTTTTAAAAGTGTAAGCAGCAATATTTGCTTCTAAACTATACAGATTCCAACAAACTGCCACTTACACCACACCAGACTTTAACTTTTAGTGGAGAAAGTGTGAGTTTCTAGATGAAAAAAAGAACCAATTTTTCATTGATATTTAGTTCACTTTTTAGTCCAGGACAAAGCTTGTGGAGGAAGGGGTTAACGGCATTCTGTATGTTTAACCTAACAGGAGGAAGGCCTTCATCACAGAGAGGACAAAGCTAGGGCTGTGGAGGAGAGAAAGGACGGCAAACAATCGCCGCGTTCACGCCAGCTCAGAGAGGGTCACTTCGCGAGCATATTCACCTGCCTCTGTACCTTAATTAAAAAGAGAAAGATGACAGTGTCCACTACCCATCACTATGGTAACATTTAAACGTCAGGCAATTTTGACCTGCAGAACACTCAAAAGCAAAGCCGTGTGAATGTGGGAGCGAGCCTGCACAGAACACAGGCCAAGGCGAAGAGAAACCTGTGGGCACTCCACACCAAGTTTTCAAATCAAGTGTTTGTCTTACTCGGGCTTTCCACAAGTTAAAAATATCAACACAAACGTGCTAATGAAAGGGCATCGGGTTGTTAGAAGTGTCTGGGGAGAGCCCTTGAAAGGAGGGACCCTGGGACCCGCACTCCATCAACCCTGATCATCTGCAGTTTCCATTGTTTCTTTCATGCCATTTTTATTCTGCAGAAATGTATTTCACTTACACTAATTACTGTTTGTGCACATTTTTGTTAATGATAGATGGTACAGCCTTTGTTTTTCTCCCCATTTCTTATTTCCTTATCCAATCCACACGTCACCCACTGTCACCAAGGAAAGTCATCCAATGCCAAAAAAACCCCAGACAAAACAAGTTGAGTTTAGACAAGTGCTCACAGCCCAAAGACATACAGAGCGTTGGTCTGGAGACCCCACGCATGCATGCCGTGGACAGCTGTCACAGCTTAGCTCTCCAGTCACTGGTCCCCCAGCTAGCTTCCCAGGCTACCTGGAGGAAGAACAAGTTTTAAAGTTACAAAGCCGTATTGATTAGTCAATCAAGCAATTGGGAAGCTGGAAATTTGACCAGTCTTCCCTACCATCACAAAGCAACCATCATACATGGTTCTCACCTGCCACCGCTGTAAAAGGCATCTGACTTGAGGAAGTTCTGTCCCCCAATGCGAAATGAAGGAAGAAAGTACTCTCCTATTTAAGTTATCCCTTTCTCGGATAGTAACAGCTTCATGAACCAGAAACACATTGTGTAATGAGGGAAAGCGCTCTCACTGTTCATTTAAGGTAACAGGACATTCTGTTGATATTGGGCATGTTATGTGCTCATTATTAACTTTTAAAAACGTGATTGTAGGTCCTGGTTTATTCTGGCTAGTGATATGTTTAGGGTATCTTTCCACCCCAGAGGTCATTCAGCATGTGTAACTGCTCTTATGTCCACTGTTCTCAACAGCAGCACCTTTGGAATCTTCGGGCCTAATACTACAGTAGCATTTTATATAACCAAAAATCAATCTTTATTTCGGAAATTTTATTGTGTACTTATTATACATTGTTGTCTTAAATGCTAGATTTTGAGAATGTGTCTTAATTGCAAGTAGTCTGCTTTTATACCACCAATTTCCTTCTCTTGTCATTCTTGATTTTAAGAAGTCTTTCCTATTCAAAAATCATACACCGGTATTGGAATGCATTCTGCTGATATTGAAACAATCAATTTAAATGAAAGAACAAAATGTAACTGATAACATCCAATTGAGTCTTCATTTAAAAATTACCGAAGAATCAAACTGACTTTTTATTTAATATACTTATCTCATCCTAAATGTGAAGAGCGATGCATTACTGAGATTTTCTCTTAAGGCTTTCACAAAATGAACATTTAATCACAGGGAGTTTCTTTATGGGGAATAGTCAAGGTAGCCTTAATCCTAGAGAACACTTTCGAAAGTGAGAGCAGGTAGCAAATGTTTCTCCATCTATCACCAGCGTCTGTGTGCAAGTCTCAGGCTAGCTGCATCTCAGATCCACTAGGGGGACCATTACACAGTAGAAGCAGGCTGCTCTCCTCACAGGTATTTCCTTACTTTCTCACTTAATAACGCAAGGAAGAAAACCACTTTTTAATAACAACAACAAAAGCCATCTCAACCAAATTACTGGTGATTTATTTTTAAAAGACTGGTATTAAAAATACTTTTTCCATTTAAAAGCTATTAATTTAAAGCATTTAAATTTAGAAACTCATTTCATGATCCATGTTCTAGTGTGAATAAACGAATGCAGGATTAGATTCATTACAGAACATAGATAAAAAATGTGCTGTAGTCACAGGTTGACTTTAACAGTAACATCACTGGTATTTTCTCCTGACAATACAATGTTTGAATAATTAAGTGTCAACATGAATTTAGGAGGGCACATTCAGAATGTAGTAATGATGTTCACCTTTTAAAAAATACTCATTTTTTATTTTATGTGTAGGAGTGTCTTCCCTGCATAAATTATGTGGACCACCCGCATGCAGTGCCTACAGATGCCAGAGAGGGCGCCAGAACGCCTGGTCTGGTGTTAGAGGGGGTCACCAGCACCGTGTGTGTGCAGGGAACCAAGCAAAGGACACGCAGTGCTGCTAACTGCTGAGCTATCTCTGCAGTCCTGAGGTCTTCGTCTCGTTAAAGAAACGTGTGAGACCATTTCCTGTTGCCTGTCAGGTACCCTGACCCCATCTAGTGTCGTGTCCCTTGATCATGTCGGGGCTTCTAAGTGCCCACTGTTGCTCGACGCATGGTGCATTGTACTATCACCAACCTGACATCTGAGACGTCTATTTCTAAGAAAACAGAACCAAAATCCCTTCGAATCAACTTCTGTGGTTATCTTCTTGTCAACAACAAAAAAAAAATCTCTAAGGAAGCTTACTCTCCCACTTAATGTGATTGGAGGAATTGTCGTCATGTGACAAAGCATTCAAAAGTAAAGAAGAACAGCGTGTGTGGCAAGGGAAAGTGCTCACAGGCAGGAGCCGTCTAGACCGACAGCATCTTAGTCAGCCTAGAGTATTCCAGCATGCACCTCACAGGTCCCATGTCAATGCTCATTCAATGAGGAACAGGGCTGGCAAGATGGCTCAGTGGATAAAGGTGGTTGTCTTGTGAGCCTGGTGACCCAAGTTAGACTGCTGGAAGGAGAGAATCAACTCAAAATGTTGTTCTCTGACCTCTGCACACAAGCATACCACACACAAACATACACTAACGTGAGTGAGCATGTGCACGCACACACATACGGGTAACATGCACATGCACCTGCACAATAATAAAATAATGTCTGAGGAACTATCTGGAAAGGGGCCTTGACAACCAGTGACCTTGCTCCGATTTCACGTAGGAGAACACCGCTGTACTGTCACACATCTCCATGGCAGAAAGCATTCTAAGTTGTCCATCTGTTGCCGTGCCTCCCTGATCAGGACGGTACAGAAATACAGAAGCAGAAAGGCTGGTTCCTGAAACTCAGTGCTGCAGGGATTAGCAGCAGCAGTTTGGGTCCAATAAGTCTTTTCTTCAGGAGACTGACATGCCCCAAAGGAAGCATGTCAGCTTCTGAAGCTGGTGCTCATGAGACAACAGTGGCTGGGAGGTGCAGAATGTGTCTCAGACATTGCGACATGTCCCCTGGGCGATCACAATTGCCCACGGGGAGAATGGAAACTCATATTTCTAAACTGTATTCACAGAAAGAAATCTGGAAAAGGCTTCTTGAAATAGTTGAAACGTTAGATAGCATCTGTCAAAGGCCAAGTGAACAGTCACCAAGTGTCCCGCTGCAGAGAGCAGGGCACGCACATGGGGACTCTGAGCAACAGCGGAATTCTCTGCACAGCACCATCTCTACCTTGCCGAGCGTGACTAAAACACTTCCTCAGAGTTAAAGCCAATCTCCCCAGCCATCGATGACAGCATCACAAACCACTAGAACCTTGGTAATTTCAGCACCTAGGAAATCCACATCTGTTGTTGGAGAACAAATCTGTTTTCTCTCTTAGTGAGCTCAAAACCAAAGTTGATCAAGATCCCATTTTCCACACGTGGAAGGCACTGTTGTGTGGGCTACTGGGCTCCCCTGTGCTCCCTGCTAATTTTTTAAAACTTTCATCTTCCTGGTTTGCAAGAAAATAGTCAAAGTTTAGTTATTAGAGGTCTTTTCTTGCTATACTTTTAAAGTTTTTGTCTTGTTGGTTTTTTGAAACATTGTTTCACTGTGTAGCCCTGGCTGTCCTGGAACTCACTCTGTAGACCAGGATGGCTTCGAACTCACCAAGGTTTTGCCTCTGCCTCCTGAGTGCTGGGATTAAAGGCATGCACCACCATCACTCACCCAGCAAAGTTATTTTTTTAAACTTATTACACTTTGTGGTTCTTAAAAACTCTTCATACACATGATGAATCACAGTCCCTTCAAAATGTTTCCTTTTCTTTACCAATAACAACTCACAAATTTGTTTGTAATTTAAAATTAATTTAAGATGGAGTCATGGAGTCATCCTTCTGGATTCCTGGGAATTTCCCTAGCTCCTGGTTTCTCTATCCTCACGATGTCTCCCTCTATCACGATTTCTCTTTCATTGCTCGCTCACTTTGTCCCTGCTCCAGCTCGACCATCCCATTCCCTTATGTTCTCATCCCCTACCCTGTATCCCCCCCCCCCTTCCGGCCATTTACTCATGTAGATCTCATCTATTTCTCCTTCACAGGGCGATCCGTGTATCCCTCTTGGGCCTCTCTGGAACTGTGGGTTGCAGTCTGGTTACTCTTTGCCTTTCATCTAGTACCCACTTACGAGTGAGTACATACCATGTTTGTCCTTCTGAGTCTGGGTTACCTCACTCAGGATGATGTTATGTAGTTCCATCCATTTGCCTGCAAATTTCATGATGTCATTGTTTTTTACTGCTGAGTAGTACACTGCCTATGGTGGGATATCTTACACAGCCTTGGTGCAGGGGGAGGGGCTTAGACCTGCCTCAGCTGAGTGTATCAGGCTCTGCTAACTCCTCATGAAAGGCTCTGCCTTGGAGGAGGTGGGAATGTGGGGTGGGTTGTGGGGGGAAGACTGGGGGTGGGAGGAGGGGGGAAGGGGGAATCTGGTTGGTATGTAAAATGAATAGAACATTTCTTAATAATAATATATATATTTAAAAAATAAAATTATTTTACATTTATCCACTGTAGTTACTTTCTACTCTATCTAAATTCCCTTCTGTTTTCTTTTGGAGACCAGATGTCACGTACCACAGGCTCACTTGAGCTCACTATGGGGCTGAGGATGACCTTAAACTCCTGATCCCACTGCCTCTCCCTCCCACGTGCCACTATCCCTGCTCAATGGAGGAAGGAAGCAGCATTTGGTTCAGGTTTGGCAAAGAGCCTTTCCTTACCAAGGGTGGAGAGAAAGCCACACAGTCCTGCTTTTCTGTCTATATAACGCAGTTAAGGTGATCGGCCCTCACTGTCAGCAGCCAAACAAGCAATGAGGACCCACAAGCAAAAGCATCAAAATGAACAGAACTCTGTTTAGCAAGACACATCTACCTAATACAAGCAGAATTTTCATGATATTTAAGTTTATTTTTTAATTTCTTTCTTTTATTGGCACTGGTAGGTATGGAACTCTGGGTCTTACACATATGAGTCAAGGCTACTGAGCTACACTACCAGCCCTGCACTTTTATTTAAATAGTTTTACCACTGGTATTGAGAGAAAGTCCCCAGAGGAAGCTAGCTTCCCAATACCACTGGAAATTTGGTTGTCTCAAATGCACAGGTCTGGCAAATGACAGTCAGCATATCTGGTTCAGTTTATCCTTTCCTTTTGTCAATAAAAATGTATTGCAAGCTAGCTACAGCAACTCAGGCACAAGGATGGATGACTTTGTGCCACCATGACAGAGGTGGTGAGTCTGCTGTCTCCTCCCGGGGCCTTTCCAGAAAAGGTTTTCTGAGTATTGTTGGAGGATTTCCAAGAAAGTGTCATGTAGTAGACACAAAGAGGGAGTGTTATAGACTTCACACTCACACACAGGGACATCGAATACCCAGGCGCTTATTTCTGAATAGCTGCTGTTAAAAAAACCCAATGATATAATTATATTATAATCTCCTCCCAAAAACAAAAGAAATAATAAAACAGAGTTCTATTTAAGAAAAATGTGAAGAACTTTGTAGGACTTATTCCCTCCACCCCAACACTTGGAAATTTTTTTTCAGGTTTCTTGTAAAGATTAAAAAGCATGAAAAAAATTACATGATTTCCTCCACTAACTCCTCATCTTATCAAAATAAAAGATCTTTTTTAAACAAAAGTTTTTATTGTCCCTTAACTATTCTGAATAAAAAGTCATAAATAATGTAAGGTACCCAGTCTTGATCTGAAAAAAAAAGTAACATTTTTAGCTGCAATATAAAGGAGAGAAAAGAGGGGAAGGGGTGATTTATAACTGGAATAATATGTACTTGTGTACTTGAATGTTTAAGAGCTCAGCATGTCTATTCTAGAAAAAAAATCATCGAAACAGATACTTATAAATAAATATAGAATCATCAAAAATTCAGGGCTGAAAGGGCAGATTGATATAACTGGATTGCAGTTTGGTCACTGAGAGAGTGAGATTTGAAAATAGAGAATAATTCTGTCAAGTTCAGAACACAATGAAATGTGGTCTTTACATTTTACAATTTCTGCTGCTTTTCTGAATAAACTACTACACATTAAAGCTTACAAAAATTCTTTTGATGAATAAGTCAAGTTAGGACTTTGGTAAAAATAATAAACTGTATTCTGCTGACAAAAGATTGTGGCTATTCTCTAATGCCTCAGAGGCATCGTTGCTACAATTATAAAAAGTAGTAAGAAGGAAAGAAAAGGAAATTGGAGAAGGGGTTAAACAATGAAGAGTATGAGATGTCTCGATGACTGCATTTTTTCCTGAGGATTCCATGGAATGAACAGTGGAGTGAATCCTAAACAAGAGAGCAAAAATTGCTGCAGCCCAGAAGACTCATGGAAAGGACGCGACAAGATGTAACAGGGGACTTCCATCTGGCATGCTTCCAGAAGGTTCTAGAATTCAAACAGAAGCCAAGAGGGAAACACAAAGGGAGAAAATCTGACATTGATAGACTCAAGTCCCTACCTATCCACTTCATCACTGCAGGCACACTGCCTGGAATTCATCCTGATAGCAAATACCAGCACATTCACCAAGTGAGGGCTTTTGCTAACGATACTGGCAATCCCTCAGGGAGAAGTCTGTTCTGAAAGGCTGCCTGTTAAGACTTTAGAATTAGGATGCACTGCCTTCTCCTGCCTCAGGAGTCAAGTTTGCCCACCAACAACTCGTGTCCACAGACATAGAGATCAGAGACTCTACAATATCGTGTAAAAAATCAAAACTCACTAGGTATCTTGTGAACATTTATAACATGAAAATGAGTGACCTTATATATCTTTTTTTTTTAAATCTGAAAGAGATAATGGAAGGAATAGAATTTTTAGAAATAAATCTCAAATTAAAATCTTCAAAGAGACTTCAAAGGAGAATTGAATTTATGAAATAAGATTCTTAGAGAATTAATCATCAAAGAAAATATTTTAAAGTATTGTTTAAAACTAAAATCAGAGAGGACTGGAATATTGGTGAATTTTCAAATTGAGCTTTGACGTGAAGAAAGATGGAATGTATAAGATACAAGCTATAAAAGAGCCACACAGAAAGGTTGTGTATCTAAAAGGAGACTGAGCTGCTAGGATAAATACTACATGAGGGAATTTAAGTGAAAAAATAACGATGTGATAAAAGCAAGAGTTGCCAAAATAAATAGGTAAAAGAAGAAAAGAGGGTATTAGAAACCCCATCTAAAGAAAAGAATAATTGACTCCAAAAGATCCATAATTATAACTTGCTATGTAGCTATCTAATAAAAACTCACAAAGTCAAAACAGTGTGAATGTTACTAACTGTAAACTTTTCAGATGAACATATAGATAAATGTTTGGAGATTTCATTATGATACAAAGATTAAGCTTCTTAGAAAGGAATGCAAATATCCCCTCTCTGACATTGTTCACAGAGAAGTGTGTGTGTGTGTGTGTGTGTGTGTGTGTGTGTGTGTGTGTGTGTGCGCGCGCACATCAAGGACTGGGAGGTGGGAGAGTAGAAAAGAAAGAGAGAGAAAGATGGTGACATCCCATCTTCTTCAGTGGCCACAGTTAGTATGGACATAAGTAGATACCAACATGGAGAAAGTTGCTAACAAGGGAGGTGAGTGAAGAAACATAGTCATAAGATGGGAGAGGGGTGTCACAGAGAGATCTGATCACTTCTGCTGCAGCCATGGAGGCCAGGAATGACTAAATTTGATTCATCAAAGACCTGGGCTACACAGTATTCCCAGCAGAGATTTTCCACAGAAGGTTGGCATGAAGTTGATTGGCAGTCTGGTAAAATCTCTGGATCTGTCCCCAATATAATATTTTAAATGCATAAAGCAAACAGTGTGAAATGATGAAGGAGAATGATTATATCAAAACAAAAAAGATGGAGCCAACCCTTGATGTACTAATAAATGGTTCTTAATAATACATGAGATCTGGCATAGGCATATGGTGAGAGTTAATAGTATCATAGATTTGGGGCAATAGGTAATGCTATATGAAAATATTTCTGAGCTCCAACAATCATAAAATTGAAAAGGTAGAGATACGGTTGAGGCTAGCTGCCTGTGTTTCATTTCAATCTAGAAATTAAGAAAAACTAACTGTGGCCACTGAAGAAGATGGGATGTCACCATCTTTCTCTCTCTTTCTTTCCTACTCTCCCACCTCCCAGTCTTTGATGTGTGCGCACACACACACACACACACACACACTTCTCTGTGAACAATGTCAGAGAGGGGATATGTGAGGCTTCCACATATCTAAAATCAGATTTCTTCACCAATGTAACTATATTCCATATGAGGCATTTATGATTTAAAAATACCAAAAAGAAACAATCGAAGAAATAAAAATATTTAGGAAGCACTTTAGGGCTCAGGGGGTGGTAAAGACACTTGTTATGCATGTTTTATTATTTTATTTCATGAATATATTATTTTGGAAATATTTTGGATGCTTTATTTAAAACTGAAAAATGTACCTATCTTGCAGTATATGAATATATGTCTCTCTACATAAATCTGTGTGTGCACTTATGTACATAAGACATAATGATATAAAACTGTGGGTAATATATTTCTCAAACTTGATTCAATTGTCTAAAACTGAAAAATATTCTTCATAGCAAAGGAGACAATGGAATGAAGAGATGATCTAATACTTGGCAGAATATATGAGCAATATGAAAACATGCCAATATCCAAAATATTTAAGGCTTGAAACAATTAGAGAGCAGGAACACAACTCACTTTTAAAATGAGTGTTGATTAGCTACTTCCTCTGGATTGAAACATCCCCTCATGGAAGCAGAGGGGAGGCTGACAAACTCAGAAGGAAGTCCCAAGACTTCTCATAACTCAGAAGAAACTGGAAACTTCCACGTCTCGGGAGACACCTGCTTGAGGTCCTTAGAGCACACACAGTTGCTTGTGCAGAGGAGGTTCTGCCATGGAGCTCTGCAAGTTACACAGCCAAGCTCCAGAAATGAATGTTAGGTGAGCTGACACCAGCACTGGGATGAATCTCAATGAGGTACCACCTTGGAGTTACCATGTTGCTGGAAACGACCCCTCACCCATGCTCCTGAAAATAATCCAAGTTAGAATAATTTATTTGGTCTGTCTATGGTATTCTGTCAAGGTAAACGATTGTTTGGTCACACACACACACCCAAAAAAAGACACACAACCATGAGCAATAATCTAAACTGGCAATTTCTAAAGAAGAGATATAGGTGGCCAATATATGCATGATAAAATGCTC
The DNA here is from genome assembly GCA_902168405.1 of Peromyscus aztecus. Lineage (NCBI taxonomy): Eukaryota > Metazoa > Chordata > Mammalia > Rodentia > Cricetidae > Peromyscus > Peromyscus aztecus. Next base: position 33,648 of record CABHPQ010145676.1, read on the forward strand.
AAAGTCTCTAATTTCCAGGGAAATAGAAGTCAAAACCACAGTGAGGTAACACCTCACACATGAAAGAATGGTTACTAACAAAATAACAGATGTGGCCCCTGACCCAGGTGCCAGCCTCTTTGTACACTGTTAGAAGGAATTTAAATTAGTTCAGCTATTTATGAAAAGTTTCTATCTATAAACTCAGAATCCTGAAGCTGGAGCAGCCATTTGATCTAGCAAGCCTTCTTTTGTTATAAATCAAAGGGAATTGAGAGCATCAAGTCTAACGGGCCTGTGCTCCCTGGTGCACGCCAATGTGACTCACTGCAGTCAAGAAACAGAGGAGTTCGTCGGTGGATGAACAGATAAAGAAAAAGTGGTTTCTGTACACAATTCAGGAGACTGTGCTCTTTAGGAAGAATAAAATTCTGACACTCCTGACAATGTGGATCGAGGTGACATGAGGCTAAGAAAAATAACTCAGCCACAAAAGGACAAATACTACATACCACCCCACTTACATGTGAAACCTATGACGTTCTATCTCAGAGGAAGAAGTGACCAGAGAGTGAGATGGGGGCAGTTACGGGAATTAGAAGATGGTTTTCCAAGGTTATAAAACTGTGGATGGCTCGCAAGAATATGTTTTAGTGATCTACTGTTTTACATAGTGACCACAGTTAATACTAATATTTATTTCAATGTTGCTAAAGTATTTTAATGAGGGTATCGCAAAAATAAATAAGTGAGTGAGTTGATGGGAGACAAGAAGCGCCACAGTTCATTTCCT
>CABHPQ010145677.1:0-20466 GCA_902168405.1 Peromyscus aztecus
GTCTACGTTCAGAACCCCATGCTATATCCAAGTGCTGTTTTCATAATTTTATTTCCTCTCCTGCACTGTCAGCTTTTGAAGGAGCTGTATTATTCTCATTTTTATATCTTTAATATGTTGCATTATACCTGAATCATGATGTGGAATGTTTGGCAAGTGAATGAATAACAAGATATTACACACAGAGGTCACTATTGTTACAGAAAGAGTGACTGCATTTTTTAAAATAATAAAATTGTGGGGAAATAATATAAAAAAGAATGTTTCTGGTTTTATTCAGTTTATATCTGAAATATTCTCCCAAAGACCATGTTCTGAGCTGGAAAGCTGACCTAGTCCAAAGTTCAGTTATTATTGTTCTTGGTATAGTTAATATTATCATTATTGTTGTTATTACTATTGCTCAGGCTTTGGATATTAATGAAATAGGCATCAGAATGGATGACCATGAAGGTTTCCTAAAAGAACAGTTCATCACTCTAAGTACTTTGGAACTGAGACTTCAATTTTGTAAACTTTGAGATAAATAAGTCGGAGTGTTTGGGTCTCAATTTTATCTTTGAAGTAGAAAGAATAATTATTTGGAAGAAGAGCTAATCAGGCACTCTTCACAGAATCATTGATTCATTCAACAAGTATTTATGAAGCTACGCTACGGCTAGACATGGCAAGAGATCAAAAGATGGCCCATGTTTTGAAGGAGCTTAGAGTTCATGAAGAAGGCAAGACATGTATGTCAACAATAAGGACACAAGGTGAAGAGTAGAGAGCACTAGCAAGAGAATTATGCAAATAAAGTCTCCTGAGTTTGGGGGAAGCAAAATGTCATTTCCAAGGAAGTCTTCAGGAATAGTCCTTGAGAACTGGGCAGATCCTACTGTGTGGTGCTGTCATGATTTTCTTCCTCTTCATGGCATGTTTCATGTGATTGATGTGTTATAAATCCTAGAGCTTTAGATAGGGATATAACTTATTTAGTCTGCTGGTTTTATAGCCATGATAGCATTAGCACAGAAGTCTCCTGTTTTTCAAATCTACAAGCTGGTTGTTCATTGTAGAACTAGTGCTAGAACACAGGCTCCCTCCCCACCATCCTTTCTCCTACACAAAGCTCCCTTACAGGACTCTACTGTTAAGGAGCCTAAATCAACAGAGCATGAAATGCTACAAAGCAATTTTCACAGAGGTCCAAGGTACAGACTTTCAGAAGTTTGCCCAACCTGGGGAAAAGCATTGCACTTGATGACGGTAGATTTCATAGAAAGTTTTATTGTTGTTTAAATAGGATCTTTGCTTTCCACTGTTCATTTCAGCACTGACTCATCTCAGAGCTTAGACTCCCCAAGGCTGAGCTCCAGTGAAACGACCCCAATCTCTTCTAGAGACCCAGCAGTGTCTTCACTGGGGCTGGGGCTAACTCAGCAGTGGCAGCCGCTGCCACTCCCTCATGACTTTTCAGGCACTGTAGTGAGTCTGGGATTCCCTAAGTGAGAGCAATGACTCTCCTCCTCCCTTCTGTTTGGACTAAAGGATTTGTATGGCATTAGAATGGATTATCTCTGTGATACATGTGCTCAAGTTGTCTCCCACTCCCAAACCACTGTCTCCTATAGTCCAAATGCCTTATTTGGACCGGCTTATTTGATCATACTTAGAATTCCTTTAACTAGCAGATGAAACCTCTGGACAGGACTCAGGAAAGAAATGAGTCTGTCAGAGTCTACCCCTACTTGTTTGTGGAAGGTCACTCTCTGGAGAGAAGCACTCTGCTCTCTGTTCTTAGACAGGCATATTGGTAGAATGTTTCTCTCCCCAGTTTATTTCTGAACGCACATATACCACAGCCAGACATCCCCATAGGAAAAGATCCCCAGTAAATAGGGGATGCACTCTTCAACCACTCTCTATTGGATGATAAGTGGATGGATGGGTGGGTAGGAAGATGAATGGACAGGCAGATTGGCTGGAGGAGATGCTGCAGCCCAGTGTCCCCAGATGTCTATGACACTCAGCAGGCAGATGGGCTTTTTCTAGTGGAGCAAGTATCATCCTTTGAAAGGACAAGTAGACAATTAATTCTAGAAGAGGAAGCAACAGGGAGTGGAGAAAAGATCAAGCAGAGTGTGTCCAGAGCAGAGCACCCATATTTCATGGTGGCTTTACTCACACTTACCATCCAGCTCCAGTTAAGGTGACATGCCATTACATAGAGAAGTGTGCCTGTGGAAAAATAGAACAACTAATATGAAGTTTTATTTTTTTATAGAAATTGGGAGCAAACATTTTCAATTCTATTTTTGGAGTTGACTGAGACAGTACTGCAGATGACTGATGTGGGAATAGGCACCATATGGATTTGTACAAAGGGAAGAAAATAATCCCCAGTTGTAAAAATATCTTTGGTCTTCATACGGGTGATATGTGCCCACATGGTTCTGTCAGGTGGTTTTGCTATAAGAGATTATTCCTGGACTAATAGAAAAATGTCCTTTTATAGTGGTTGTACGTTTTCCCACATTATCACTGTAGCATGCAAAATCTCACAACTTCAGAAATTCAAAAGATCAAAGGCAGAGAGGCCACTGAGGCCTCTATACTCACCACACACCAGCACAATAGTTTGGCTACTAGAAATTCTTTTCATGGCAACACAAAAGTGTACTTTTATAATCACCAAAAAGTGCTGTGAAAGCTGATATGCGTTCCTAATTCTTGCATTCGATATTGCCTTTGTTTTCTGATGGCAGTAAAGTTCAGATTGTCTCCATATGATGAAAACATTGGCCAACTGAGGCTTGGAGGCCTCGAACTGATATTAACTGCACTAGAGTTGGACTGATTTTCTGTTTCAAATGACAGCCAAAGCTATCAAATCAACCCAGCGATATTTATTAGGATGGCTTCTGAATATAGAGTGTGATTCATGACAGAGACTAATCTTGCAAAAGGAAAGGAGAAAATGCTTTCCATCTGCATAGCCCCCTCAGTAGCTGGCATGGGCTAGAAATTTAGACCACGTTCTGCGGATGCTTGAAAACTGACAGCATGTAGATTGGAAGTAAGGATCCCTGTTGAAACGTGACAAAATCACAGATGGTGCCAACGCGTTGGTCACTGGTTTAGAATGTAAGCCCTTTTGTCAAAGTTCTGATTTTGGCGCGTTTCACCGGTTTTTACTTGGATTTCTGAGTGTGCCAGGCACGAGAAGCATAAAACAAACAGGACGTAGCCCTATCTTGCAGGGCCTCCCTGCTCCCTTGTGAAAACAAACATGTGAATAAAATAATAGCAAGTAAACAGTGCAGGCAAGAACTGCGGGCATAACTCAGTGGTCAAATGCTTGCCTAGCGTGTGCCAGGCCCTGCGCTCGATCCCCAGGACTGCTAAATAATGAGGTATAATGTGTAAAATAATCTGAGTACATACCAGCAATCTCAGCCTACGGGAACGTGAAGCAGGAGGATTGCTGAAAGTTCCAGGCCCATCAGGGTTACTATCAAGGCTCTGTCTCAAAAATAAAATAATAATAATAATAATAATAATAATAATAATAATAAACCAAGGGCTTTTGGAGAGATGGCTCAATGGCTAAGAATACTTGCTGCTCTTCCAGACGACCTGAGTTCTGTTCCCAGCACCCAAGTCTGGCATCTCATAGCCACCTGTAGTAGCTCTAAGGAATATGGTGCCCTCACCTGGCTTCTGCAGGCACCTGCACGTGTGTGGTACACACACACACACACACACACACACACACACACACACACACACTCAGAATGTGTGTGGCCATCCCCACCCCCTACCACCACCACTACCACCACCATGACCACTATCAAAATAGTCTAGACAACCTGTGAGCAAACCAAATGGGAACAGGGTGAAAGTGAGAATTTGAGTCACTAGTTTCACTTAGCAAGGATTGTCACACAAGCAAGCACCATGCTGGAGAACAAAGCCAGCTCGTTGTCCTCAGCAGTTTATCTCATTGGTTGTCACGTGTCACTTTGGCATGCAGTCCCACCCCCAAGAGGGTTCTGTGACACATCAGTGCTTAGGGTTGCTGGTAGCCGTACCATCCGGACGCTTTGCAGGTTTGTGCCTCAAACGTCACCTTTGCAGCCTGTGCTCTTCACTCTGAGCTCTGGCTGTTGTCTTTTGCTGTACTCTTGAGCCAAAGGCCTTGGTCTGGCCTTTTTCTTTTATTTCTTGAAGTCCTGTACCTACAATCATAAAGATCCAAAGATTATTGGAATCCAAGCAAGTCACCTTCAGGTACAGTTCTTTGGAAAATGTATGGTCCGAGAAAATGTGCCACAGTAACATCACCATATGTTCCATATCTGGTGCTGGCTGGATTTTAGTGTAGAAGAAAGCAGGGCAAGCAGGTGTGTGTCCAGCCTCTATGTACTTGAACACCAGCCAGAATGGAGGATTGGGAAAGTGACTGCGCAGAGGTCAGATTCCTTTCTTTTTGGTCCCCCCCCTTCTCCTCCACATATGTACAAGGAGCTAATCAAATGTTTATTTTTCTATCAGAGTACAAGTTTGGGTACATCTACGTGACTAGTGGCAGCTGAGTTGAAACCCTATTTCATAACAAGGCCTTCACTGTGTGCTTTAAACCGTACTCGACAGCATGTTAAAAACAAACCATTCAGCTTGTAAAAACCAGGTTGGTGCACAGAAGTGACCTTTGGGAAGTAACAAGTGGGACAGTTAAGGTTAGGATGGGCCCCTGAAGAAACACAGTAGTCCTCCTGAACACAAGTAAGTTTTTCTTCATGGAAAATGATGCATGAAATGATGCATTCGATTCAGGGTTCAGCATTATACTGGAGGGAAGAAAGATCATCTCTCAACTGGATTCAGGAATGCCCCAGATGCCATAGTAACAAGTACAATAAAGTCAATGTCTATTGTTCAATAAGGCCCGTTAAGAGTACTAACTGCCACCATGATAGCCACAACTAGCATTATACTGGAGGGAACAGGAATCAAGGTAAATCTTTCAAATGTATTGCAGTCTGCCAGCAAGCCTTGTTAGTTACCCTTGTTCCTCAGAAGCAGAGTGTCAAGTTGTCTGTCCTTCATCAAAAGAAAGCCCTGTGTCTATAAACCACCAAAGCACTTGCTCTTGCCCTTCATGCTACTCTCTGAACCAGGCTCAGTAGTAAATGCTAAATTCGACCTTATTTACTTTTCAAAGCAACTCCAAGAGCCAGGTCTCATTATTACAACTGAAAGTCCAAAGTCACACTGCCAATAGTGAGGAGCTGGCATTCAGACCGGCTTCCCTGTGCTCTCTGTCCATTTGATAGGCCTGCTCCAGACAGCTCCAGGATGCATTGCTCGGGCCCAGGTTGCCTTCCCACTGGGTTTTCTGGAGTCTAAAATCCTTTAATAGGGAATAACACTTTTGTTTCATAAACCAGAATATGATTTGGAAAATAAACTATTATAGGGATATTTAAAGATTGATCCAAAAGTGAACCTGAATTGCCCAAATTTGCACACAAGAGGGGACACAAGGGAAATGGTGACATGGAAGGGACAGGTCACAACTGTGAGAAGGCAAAATGTCAAGAAAAGGAGCCTGAGTGTTGGTGAAGTGGACACCCACTTTGTCCATACCTCCAATGTGGGCTAAGCTGCCATGCACATGCTGACATGTGTATATGAACTAGATTTAGAAATCCAGGTTGGTGTTCCCTAAAGTGCTGGTTATCAGTTATGTGCTAATTAGCAAATGCTCACATTGTTTAGTTTTTTGATTTGTTTTGTTTTGTTTTTCTGATATCCAGTTTTGGATTTATTAGATTTATTGCTGCTTTCTGGAATGTTCTACCCTTGCAGGATCATCCTGCCAATCATTTTAAATTATGGAGAAGGTTTTCCAGCGAGCTTTTCTCATCCTCTTAGATTCCCACCCAATATCCTTCCCAAGTTTATTTCCAGGGAAAGAGAGACTAGAGAACAAACTGATTCTTGCCCTTCCGTTCTCTTGCCAGCTGTGTTTGCTGAGCATTCCCTCTGCATAAATGACTCCAGTCACACACACAGCAGCTAGCTGCCCTCTGCCCACGATGCCCACTGAGTACGGTGTGTGCACTGCTTGGTGAGGAGCTCCGATTCTGGGAATCAAGTTGATGGGAATCTTCTCAAAACTAGGGTGATGGTAACATTTATCATCCAAACTAGATAGCTTTCAGAGCATGGAGGGGGCTGCTATTAATAAACTGCCTGGAATAACAGGCAGAGATGGAGCTATTGCAGGGCAAATAAGGACATGAAACAAGTGCAGACTGGTCAATTATGTCACATAGTCTTGGTCAGATCATATATGTTACATAACAGACTCAGGGCAGTCAAGTCCACTCATGTACGAGCATTGAACACCCACTATGTTCTTGATGCTCCTACCTGGGGGAAGATCTACTAAGGATTCCCCAAGAAAACTCACAGTTCAGAGAAAATCAAAATGTGACTTGCAGACATTAGTGCAGCACCCGTACTGACCAATTCTCTTGAGACCTTTTCATGACACATGCTTTACTAATTGATTTTGTTCATCATTTATTTAATCCTCACCTAATTCCATGAGGGAGGCACAGAGACTCGGTAACGTGAATTTATCCAGGGTATCCCAACTTATAACCAGTGGAAACAGAGTTAGTTTTCAATATGTGTGGTTTTGAAAACTGAGCATACTATCATGCTCCACAGAGAACACAAGATACCTGTCATGGGAGAAGTCCTGAGTGTCCATGACCACAGACAAGTCCCTTTCTCCATCTTGTCACTGCTGGTGAACACAGAAGTGAAGAGAGCTCATCAAATGAGGGGACAGTTGAGGTGAGCCTTGATGGACACTCAGAGGGGTGAGTGGAGACATGAGATTCAGTATCAAGCCTCATGGCTTGGTATTTGGGTCAGGAGAGCAAATTTCTCCCCGACAGCACTGGTAAGAGGAGACTTAAGAGACTTCACTGCCTGGCTCCGCAACAGAGAACACGAGGGACCCAAAGTCCACAGCATCTTTGAGACACATGGACACTCATTCACAGAGCTGTTCCTGGGGAAAGTTTCTGCTACCTTTCAGAATCATTGAACTCTCCCCACCTCACTGAGGAACATATCAAGAAAAAGATCGGCGAATTTTATTCATCAGGCAACATGAAACACAGGAGCTCCACCTATGCCAATTTGTTTATTTGAGACAGGGTCTCATCTATCCCAGGATCACATACCCTCAGACTCACTAAGTAGCCAGGGATGACCTTATGATTCTTTGTCCTCCACCTCCCAAGTGCTGCAGTTCTAGCCTCCTCCTACCAAGCCTGGTTTATACAGTGTTGAGAATTGAATTCAGGGCTTCTTGCATGCACTCGGCCCACGGAGCTACATCCCCAGCCCCTAATTATGTGAATTTTGAAGACAGCTGAAAAGCATCATTTTCATTACTAAGTTTTAAAGCTTAAATATTATGCCAATCTTTTTGGAAAGTAGTGTTCATCTTCAAAATGTCCGAAAAGCTGGCATTAGGATTCTATCTTATGCTATCTATGGGTCCAAAACAAACCAATTAGAAGATACTCTGTCATCATGGGAACAGCGTTTACACATGAATTGAAACTCAGAATTTTAGTTTTTATCTCCTTTAGAAATCATGGATATGTTAATCAGTAATATTCCATTCCAGATGAAATTTAATTTAAAAACTCATCTCAAGTTGTGGCATACATCTATGATCTTATTATTTGAGAGGTAGAATTGTAAGTTTGAGACCAGCCTGAACTACAAAGAAAGATGCTCTCTCAAAACAAACAAACAGAGTCATCCTAATCATTCTTTCTGTCCTGGATACACCTACAGATTATTCAAAGGTATTTTTGGTTCCAGTGTCAGGATGGCACATCTCTCAGCAGCAGCCTCAGTCTGTACAGTTCTTCCTTTTGTATTCTAGAATCCAGTCTTATATCATCTACCTTTATATCTATTGAACAAGACTTTATGATTTCATAGCCATTTGTAGACTCAGCCTGATTTTTAAAATAAGTAGTTCAAACATTTTAAAAATGAACTTCATCCTATGGTAGCGTTTAGAGCCATTTACTTTCCATCCCAAGCATCATCAATAGCACCATTGCTTGCACAAAACCCAAAAGCCAGGTTTCAGGGAAGGTCCTGAATCTACTAGTTTGGATACTGAAAATGTTTCAAAAGCTGCTGAATGACCTACATAGCCCCTTTTGTGTGTGTACATACGTGTACACATGATCATGGCTTATGACTAGTCTTTTCCAGATCATCAGGAAATTTACCAGACTTGACACTTAGTTGAAATAAGGAGCAGAAAATGTTGGATGTGGAAGATGTAGGAAAGAAAGAACAAAGGAATCAACAGGAAATTCTATCTAAAAACTATAAGATTATTTTTTTTACATGCAGTAAAGTTGAGTCCTGCATTCAATCTCTATTGCTACACACTCAATAATTTATCTAAGCATATCTCCAAGCAACACAACATCTTTCTTGGTAAATTAGCTATATTTCATTCAGTTCCTTCATCCAATGAATAGAATATTCTACATTGGTTACTCTGCAAAGCTCTGGGAAGATGCTAATGGACAGGAAATGTATGATCCATGCTCTTATACAGCCAGTGACAGTGGCAGAGATGAAAATTAAACATGTACATACTAAAAACATTGTTAGTTACTCTGTAGAAAAGAGCGTAAATGGCCAGGGAACTCTCCTTGAGCAGATGTCAGTTAAGAAGCCAGTACCCTGGCAGTACATACTCATAATCTCAAGCATTTGGGAGACAGAGGTGGGAGGACCACAAGTTCAAGGCCAAACCTAGCTACTTAGGAAATTCCCGAGTTGCATAGTGGGGCTTTATCTCAAAATGTTAAAAATAAAATGGCCGAGTACAGCAAAATGAAAAGCATTCAATAACAGAAATATATAGACCAGCTAAATGGCTCAGTGGGGAAACCTGATGACTTGAGTTCTGTTGCTGGGAAACACACAGTGGAGAGGAAGATCTGAGTCCCTCAGTTTGTCCTCTGACCTCCACACAAATGCTATGGCATGTGTGTATCTACATGCTTGCTCTCAAAATAAATAAAAATGTGATCAACTATATTTTTCAGATAAGTGTTCTTAAAAGGCAGATCTAAGATACTCCCCTGCTCACAGAACACTGTTCACCAAATAGAAACTCTTGGGCCTTGAGAGGAAAAATCTTTCTCCATCCCACTGCACGCACATCTCCTCAACCTCTGACTACACTGCCAATCCCCCCACTTCTCTGGAGCCAGCCTGGCCTTCTCCTGTGTCCCTCATGCTCTCTGCTCTGGTCTCCCCCTCCCCCACCCAACATCCGCCTGTTGAAATCCTACCCATCTTTCCAGGCCCAGCTTAAAGGCCACCTGTTTCAGCAAGCTTCTCCCTCTGCCAGAATTTCTCTTTCCTTCCTCCATCCTCCCTAAGGACTTTGCACCTCTTTCAGAATGCCTACTACACTCTGCCTTGAACCATGCCCATTTATGCACATCACTGTGCCCCATCAGTACAGCCTACTAAAGGTCAGCTGGTAGGCAATTACAACTCTCAGATCCCAAGCAATGCCCTGTAAAGAGACTCACCTCCAAGCAAATTCAAAGATGCTGAAGGATGACTGCAAAGAATCGGGAAGGTGGAGAGTAGGATCAGAAGGAAAACATAGATATTAAGTCACTAACTACAATACAAGACCACTCTGGCTGGTTTTGATTCTTTCAAGAGAAGGAATCACATTCCCATGCATTTTTTTGCAGTAGATTTTCATAATTGCTTAAGTTTATTAGTTAATCGTTTACTGTGTCCTTTATGCTAATTTTTTTCAAGACAGGGTTTCTCTGTGTAGCTTTGGAGCCTATCCTGGAACTCGCTCTGTGGACCAGACTGGCCTCGAACTCACAGAGATCCACCTGCCTCTGCCTCCCGAGTGCTGGGATTAAAGGTGTGTGCCACCACCACCCAGCAAGCTAGATTTTAATATAGGGATGTGAGCATTGAGAAGAGCACAGTTTATATGGAGTTCTATAATATGTGAGCTTCAGGCAGGGAATATATCCCCCTCCTGCTGCTGAGGAGAGACATTTAGGTTGCTTTATTTAATACAACCCATCATTCATCCAAACTCACATTTATTTCTGACATTCTAGCATCATTTTGTAGAAGAATAATTGTCTAGTCAGGAAACATAGATTGAGATACTGGCTTGACTTTTAATACCTTACATGAGCCTGAACCCTCCTTACCCAAAAGAGAAGCTTAAACTCAGAATGCCTATAGCTTTTCTCTTAAATAAATAAGTAAGTAAATAAGTAAATGGGTCTGTGACTGCTCTGACTTCCCGTGAATACATAAAATGCAGAATGGATAGGAAGTAAAAACAAAGTGTTGTATTATATATGGATAGGAACGTTTCGGCAAATTGCTTTGTTAGGCAGTTTTGTTATTGTGCCAGCATTATAATGTTCCTACACATGTGGTATGTTGATGGAAACCAGAAATAAAATGTCCATATAACACCCACATAGTATATTACAGTAACTGGGTTTTTTTTAATAACTAGAAGTACACTCTAAAATAATGATTAAAGGTACAATGTAGTAGCTACATAGACCAGCAATATGGTCAAGTACTTTTCACTGTCCATGATGTAAATGTTATAGCTTTTAGAATGTTCTCTTTATTCTTGAGAACATCATAAAAGTATAAAATGAAGCATGAAGGAATCTACCTTCTATTCTCCCCATATACAAGGTGATCCCCCCAGACTTCATGTCTTTTTTAATAACCCAGTAAATCCAGTTAGTGCTGCCTATATGAACACGGATGTGGGTCCATGCACTATCATGAGACTCCTTTAAGTAGTCACATTGCCCCTAAAACAACAATTTTCCCTCCCCCAGTTGATATCACCTGCCAATATTTTCTCGGTGAGGGGTGGGCCCAAAGAGCACCTTTTCATCTATGCTAGAATCTTGGTTGTCCTGGGCTTTTGTGGGTCTAGTGCAGGTAACTATAGTTACTGTAAGTTCATGCACACAATAGCCTTGTCATGTCCGAAAAATAGCATTTGAAAGGACTCCTCCCTACCCTCCAACTCTTGCATTATTCTCATCTCCTCTTCCAAGCTCTTCCCTTAGTCTTGATGGGATAGAGGTTGATTTCCATCTGGAAAAATGTTAGGCATGTTTGTTTCATCTCATCACAATCAGGAGGGAAATAACCAGTTCCCAGTTGACAGGATACAGTCACTAGGCAACAAAAGTTTTTCAGCTTCATCATCATCTCTGGAACTACTGTACTATACCGCCTCTGTAGTCTGTCATTTCGGGTAGCATTGTTATGTGGTTCGTGGCTGTACTTTTGTACACCCATTCACTGACTAGGTGAATTTTCCACAGTATTTTTGCAACAACAATTACAAGCCACTCTTTCAGAATTCTCTGCTGCCAAAGTGACTGTTAATAGTGACCAGAATTTGAACATCCCCCAAAGCAGACATCAATCCGGTAAGTTAGCAAATCCAGTAGGGAAATCTCTCTTAATCCAGTGGGACAGCACTGAACAATAGTGCAAAATACATATCTTATATTCATTGCAGCCTCGAGGTGAGCAAGTTCAGATATTGATCCTCATCCATTAATCACTGAGTGAAGAATGCCTTTGGGAGAACCTGGGCTCTTCCAGGTTCCTGTGCATGAGGATAGGGTGAGTTCCAGAGAGCAGCTGGACACTACTCTTCCATTGAAGAGGAAGATGCTAGGCCAAGGGTATCAAACTAGAATACTCAGAAATGGTAGAGGGGATAAGGCTGAGTGCTGGCAACTCCCATTTGAACAAATCCATTTGTCAGACCAAAGGATAGAAACTGAACTGCCAAAGTGGATGTAAAATCAAGCACAACAAAATAAAGTGGACAAATGGACATTTTCATTCTGCCTGAAATACACTATAGTCTATACTACATTCAGGGCTAGGGAAACTGCCGAGTGGTTAAAACACTTGCTGAACAAGTAGCCTTGGAATAAACCTTTATAAATATAATGTAAATTGTAAAAATGATTATCTTTTGAGTGTTAATCTTCTCAGTGACTTAGTTTTCTGCTGATCTGTGTTCTCTCACTTGTGTATTGATCTGTATGACTAAGAAAGACATAGATTCACTACAAGAAAAGCATAATCAGTAATGGAGGGTAGAGTCAGTCAAATTATCCTCGTAGAGGGAACAGTTAATTTGACCTGGAAATATCTGTAATATATGCCATATAGATTTTCAAATGCCCCCACTGATTGCTTTAGTGCCTGAGCCTCCCTTTCTTTATTTTACTGTGGTCTTTCATTTATCCATTTTAATTTACTTCAGTCAAAAAGGAAGGTGGGCTAGAGCCTTGAAAGAACTATTGATTTTTTTTGGTGTTGAGGGGGGGAGGGGAATAGATATTTCTGGACATTGGACCCAAAGCCTCACATATGCTCGGCAAGTGATCCACTACTGGACTATAACCCTAGCCTTCTTTTTACTTTTTATTTTGAGACAGGGTTACAACAAATGGCCCAGGCAGGAACTAAACTCACTCTGCAACCCAAGCTGACCTTGAACTTGTGAGCCACCAACTGTTGGTTAGCTGAAGTCATAGGCAGCCATGACTAGGTCTAGCTGGGAATCTTGAGTCATTGTGATTTCTCCACCAAAACTGTCTTTAAGCAGAGATGGGTAAGGAGCCAAAGCCAGCATTTCTGAACTTGACTCTGTAAAAAACCATCTTATCTATAATAATGCAAGAAAAGGCCTTTCAACTCTCTTTGAAGGAAGTAACAGAGGTACAAAAGTGAAACTTGATTGATCTGTTTTCTACAATTGTAGCAAGTTTTCTAGGACCACAGGCCCCCAAATCATGACACAGAGACTTAATATTAGTTATAAATGCTTGGCCTTATGTTATGCTTGTCCAACTAGCTCTTATAACTTAATTTAACCCATTTTTCTTCATCTACATTTTTCCTCAGGGATTTTTACCTTTCTTTCATTCTGTATGTCCTACTTTCCTACTCCTTCTCAGACTGGCTGGCTGACAGCTACCTGGCTGGCGGGGCCCTGGTATTACTCTCCCTTTCTTCCCTTTTCTCTCCTCCCCCAGCCTAGATTCCTCCTCCTACTTATTCTCTCTTCCTTCCAGCCCCACCTATCCCTCTAATGCCTAGCTATTGGCTGTTCAGCTTTTTATTAGGCCAATCAGATGCCTTAGGCAGGCAAGGTAAAAAAATAATGCAACACATCTTTACATAGTTAAACAAATGCAGCATAAACCAATATAACACATCTTTGCCTAGTTAAAGTAATATTCGGCAACATGCAATCTTTGTGTATTTGCTGTTTGGTTGGTGGGGGTGTGGCTAGGAACCTGTTTCATTGTTCTTCTCCCACCTCCTTCCTTACACTCCCACACCAGGTACCAGAGCTTCACCCAGGGTATGTTTCTGTACTTGGAGAACTCACTAATCACTGAAGAGACACACAGAAGAAAGAGCACTATTGACTTATGGTCACTCCCTGAGAAGTCTCTCTAGAGATTGTTTTGTCCTTCATAGGAAAGGGAGTCAGCATCCATTTCTGCTAAGCAGAGAACAGGAGAAAGTCAAACTATATTAATTACCTTAGATCAGAAAGGACTTGCACTTCTGCTAGTGATGGGTTTCTAGTCCAGGCAGCTTTACAAGTATTAATAGTATCCTTGTTCTTGGCAGATGATGGTCCTCAGAGAGTGAGTAACTCTATGCTCAGAAGATGATTCCATCTTGTTACATAGCCTTTCTCATCCCCGTGTTATGTTGAGGCAGAGAAAGCTTGACTTTAAGCTATTTCAGCTGCATCCACATCTTTAGAGTTAATCTCAGAAAGGGGTTTCTGCTCTAATTCTACATAGGTTTGATTTGCTTTATTTCTCCATGTTTAAGCATGGCCTATGATTTAAAAGTATTTAATTTTTTTTAAACCTTCCTTTGAGAGCTCCAATGAAGAAATTATTTTGAGAAGCAGCGTATTTGATGAGAAGCTCCCTTCTCCTGATCACTCAGCCATGTGTTCTTCACACAGAGGACTGTATCTCAGTATCTGTGCAGGGTCTTTCACTATCTAAGAACTTCAGTTTTAGTCCTGAGATTGTGCTCTCTGTATGTCCCTCTTTCATCCATTCAATACTAATAGTTTGTAGGCTTCCATTCTTTTATCACCACCAAAAGACAGTCATCACAGTGTCCTGGACCTTCTTAAACACATCACCTCAAATGCCTGTCTTGTTTCACCCTCTTCCTAGTCCTGCCATACAGCTTATGCTTACAACATACTTTTATGTAATTTCCTTGTCTGATTTGATTCTCACTACACACTTTGGATGTCAAACAAACAAAATGCCACTCTTAAAGTACACAAGGAATAGGGGAATTCTTAAATAAAGATCTGGCGCCTAACAAGTAGACTGGGACCCAGAAGCTTCTTCTTTATAAGGATGGAGGATTGGAGGTGGAACGCAGTACAAGTTCTGCCACTGAGCCATGTTCCTAGCCTCACCGCTTCATTTTTGTGCCCTCCCCAGCCCTTTCTTTTGGCCAAGAAAAAAACTGAAACCACAAAAACAGAAAGCAGAGGCTGGGAAGATGGTTCAGTTGGTAAAGTACCTACTATGCAAGTATAAAGACATAAGTGCTGATGCCCAGCACTCATGTTAAATCCTGGGCACAACAGCATGCACCTATAATCCTAGAGCTGTGGAGGCAGAGAAAGGAGGGTCCATGGAATTTGCTGGTCAGCTAGTCTAGCCAATCAGCAAGCTCCTGGTCCTTGAGAACATTGTCTCAAAATGAAGGGGGAGAGTAATTGAAGAAGACCTCAGCATTGACATTTGATCTTCACGTGTATGTGGGCACACACTCTTTCACCCTCTGACATCACACTCACACACACACACACACACACACACACACACACACACACAAATAGGAGGGGGATGGAAAATCTGGTGACAGAAATGACACACACTGCCATTGTCTTTGCTGGTTATTCACTCAGCCCTGTGTGGGAAAGGGAATAGCATGATTCTGAGAGCAGACAGCATCTTCACAGATATCTATGACACCAAGAAAGTGCAGGTAAGTTAGATGAAGGAGAGCATGGGAGAAAGAGTGGAAGAAGTGCCTCAGAAGCTAGAGTTTACAAAGTAGTCACTCAGTAAGAGCCAAATTGAAGAAGACAGTTCAAGCCCTTTATGGGCTTGATGTCCTGTAGTGCTTTACATACTTATAGAGTTCACAAGTGACGTCACTATGTAGCTCACATTTCTTTACTGTCAAGTAGGAACAGAAATTATTTTCACATTGTTACACATGGAGACCTTGAAACCGGTACTGGGAAAATGTCTTGTTCAAGGTTACTTTGTGTCTTCTGGCCCCCAAGGTGTGTTCCTTCTGACATGTGCTTTCCTTGGATATACACTGAGTGAAATGTCAAACTAAAAAAAAAAATCAGTTGTAGGAATAATCAGAGCATCGACACAAAAGTGAACTTTACAACCTTATAGACTTCACCAATCTCCCAGTATCTCACAGACAGTGGGAGGAAGGATCCTGTGGAGCATGTAACTGCAGTGGAGAATTGGGCCGGTGGAGCCTTGGGAGCTCCCCTGCTTTCACAGAGGTGTCTGCAGGGAAAGAGGGAGAATCTTCTAAGCCAGAAAGCATCAGAAGGCAGATGAGAGCCTGAGTGGGAAGGACTTTTTTTCCCACTGGATAAAGGACCTGTGATTGACAGCATCAACTCAATGATCTAAACTACCCTTCTCCCTATGATCACAGTAGCTGTGCAAGAGTGAACAAGAGTTCAGCATCTACTTTGGAAGAGAGATATGTAACATCCTCAAGTCAACTTCACTACTCCCCTAGTTTTAAAATGTAGATTCCTGGGGCTGGGGGATAGTGCAGTGGTTAGGAAAGTGTACTACTCTTCTAGAGGTCCTGAGCTAGGCTCTGAGCACCCATAGCAGGTAGCTTACAATCAGCTCCAGGGTAATCAGGCCTCTGTGGCCATGCCACTTGAATATGCATGCACACATATACATACAGAGAGAGAGAGAGAGAGAGAGAGAGAGAGAGAGAGAGAGAGAGAGAGGAAGAGAGAGGAGATAATTAAAAAATAATGAAAAGAAATTTTAAAACATTTTTAAAAATGAAGATCCCAACCTCTGCCCTGAGGCTTCTCCTTCATTAAGGCATGCTGAATCTCTATACCTACATTTTAATTAAACTCCATGTAGGACTGGACAAAGGTGTTTAAGAGATCATTATCTGAAAGACAATGAGGTGCTGCCATGTGCCTCTTGAGCAGGTGAGGTGCTGTCTGTGTGGCCATGTTAGCCCCGCTGTTTAACCCCAAGATCTCTTTTTATAGGTGATTACGTTATTAACTTCCTTAAGCAGCCTTAAAGCTGTGTGCTCTTGGCAGAGGCACATATAGATTTATGGCATAGCATCTGTTAATAATTCCAATTTCATTTCATTCACCAACAATAAAATTGAGGTCTTGGAGCCTGAGTGGAGGCAAATTGGAAACAAATCAAAACAAAATAATTGACTGGGAAATATGACAGACTAATGAAAAGCATTGTTCAGAAAGCCCCTGCAAGGCTAACCAGTGTCCTATCAAGTGCTTCTACACCAATTTCCTAAGATGAGCAATCAAAGCAAAAGACACTTATCTTTCTAACGTCATGGAAATGGAATAAATGTCACCCCTCAGCTGTCCATGGCAACACCCACTCCAGCTTTCAGCTTGCTGGTTAGTTCACATGTCTACAAAGACTCAGGATGCACTCTCAAGAAATGATGACTAAGTTCCCGGATATTTTTGCCTTTAGTAAGTAAGGTATTTATTTAGTTCAATTGACTACAATTGTAGGTTTTTTCATGTGCATTTAGCCTGTGTTCTATTCATTTTCATTGTGAATTTCTATAAACTTACTGAATAATAATACAAAATATTATCTATAGAATATATAATTATCATATATATATATATAATTTATGGTTTAAAACTTGCTACTATTACTAACTAGAAAGCTCATCCATTTGTGAATTGCCAAACGTCTTCAACTTGCCATTAAGACTGATGCTAGAGCCGGGCGGTGGTGGCGCACGCCTTTAATCCCAGCACTCGGGAGGCAGAGCCAGGCGGATCTCTGTGAGTTCGAGGCCAGCCTGGTCTCCCAAGGGAGTTCCAGGAAAGGCGCAAAGCTACACAGAGAAACCCTGTCTCGAAAAACCAAAAAAAAAAAAAATGTAAAAAAAAAAAAAAAAAAAAAAAGACTGATGCTATACACTTCAGTTTCTCAAGGATCTATGTTTTATGATGCTTTGGTTTGCAATATGTGTTCAAACTACATACACTTTAATTGTTGTCCCACCTCCCTTCATTACTTATGTAGATGAATAGATACATAGACAATACAACTAAATTAATTTTATTAAATTAGAGATAGGCTCTTATTTGGAGCCCTAGCTGTCCTAGAATTTGCTGTGTAGACCAGGCTAGCCTCACAAACTGATCTTCCTGTCTTTGACTCCCAAGTGTTGGAATTACAGGCATGCATCACCACACTCAGCTTCCAATCTCTTTGCAATGCCCAAATGGTGGTAGCCAAAACAGAAAACAAGAAATCTCTTCCAGATTCATGAGTGGCAGATCATAGTTGTGTGTGTTACTTTTAGAGAAAGTTGTGTCTGTGGTAAAGAAGAGGGATCTAAATTAGGAACACATTATGATTTCTTTCTTTTCCTGTATGACACATGACAAAAGAAACATGCTTTTAATTTTAGAACTTCTCTTTGTTGAAATAAGTGAGGAGACATCATTTTATACTTGACTCAATTCCATGTTCATTTTCAGGAGTGGAGCCACTATTTATTTGGTTATTGACAGTGCTGGGACCATTTTAAAACTAAATTGAAAAGGAGATCTTTGCTTTGCAGACTTAGGAAAAGAACATAAGAAGACCCAGTCTAAAGGAAGGACTTGCTTTGACACTGCCTATAAGTAGAGACACAGAATAATCTGGAAAAATTTGACTAAAGGTTTCAAATATGCATCTCATTGACCTGCTCGCTAAAGAGTAATAGAATCTGGGTGTGGTGGTATATGTCCATAATTTCAGCACACAGAACCCCAGGGGCAAGGACCACAAGGTCATGGCCGATCTGGGCTACAAAGAGAGTTTGAAGCCAGTCTAAGCACTGTATCAAAAACAATAACAGAAAAAAAGGGGGAGGGGGAATAGAAATAAGCAAGGCACTTCATACTGGATACATAGAATTGAGCAAGGTGTGTAATAATACATAAAATGTAGGAAACAGAAATTTAAAAACAATCTGTGCACTGCTGTCTATGGGGCACATTTTCATTTGAAAGTGGGAATATCATGAACTATTGCAAAAGGAACCGGCAGAATTTAGCAAACTTCGATTTAGAACTTAAACTTGTAGTTTCATCATAATTAGAAACATGAAACTCTAAGAAGAAATAATTTTGGTTTCCTATATATTCCCTATCAAACGTAATCAGTTGTTTTTATTTCAAAGAATTCAATTAAAATACTAGTCTCATTTTAATCAGATTTGTGTTCACTGACTGCCTCCACCCCCTCCCATTTTATACTACAGTATTAACTAGGTCAGTCAGGGTTGCTTGGCAGTCTTTGGGGCTATGGACTTGTCATGTGGTTGGATAGTTAAA
Source organism: Peromyscus aztecus (assembly GCA_902168405.1). NCBI lineage: Eukaryota > Metazoa > Chordata > Mammalia > Rodentia > Cricetidae > Peromyscus > Peromyscus aztecus. Next base: position 18,839 of record CABHPQ010145677.1, read on the forward strand.
AAAAAATAATAACAATGATTTTTCAACAAAGCAGAGCTATGATTCTCAAGGGTTTGTAGTTTGCCTGAAATCTGAATAGGAAAATGGATGGGGATGCAAATAATGCATTCTTCTGTCGGAAATCTTCCTCACTGTCCCCAGAGGTAACCAAGAAGTTCAGTCAAGAGGCACAAGGAAGGTTCATTGACGACATTAGCAAAAGGTATTCTTCGGCCGAAGGAGGTGGAACAGTGAACCAAAGTGAAAAGAAAGTACATACAATTCCATGTCTCACTGCAGATAATCAAATAACCACACAGAGACTTCTTAATAATCATGAATGCTTGGCCTTAGCTTATGTTTGTTACTAACTAGTTCTTATAACTTAAATTAACCCATATTTTTTAATCTATGTTCTTTTACGTGACTCAGTTACCTTTACTCTGTACTGACCATCCTGCTTCTTCTGGGCCTGGCTGGTGACTATGCCTTTCTTCTTCCCTGAGATCTTTTTGTCCCCAGAAGTCTCACCTAAACTCTCCTTGCCTAGCTGTTGGCCATTCAGCTCTTTATTAAGCCAATCACAGTGACACATCTTTACACAGTGTAAAGGAATATTCCACAAGATAGATTTCATACCACCTAGATCAGTGAGCTGGTACCACAACTGAACCCATGCATTTTTGTTGTTGTTGTTGTTGACTCTGACAAAGAATTAATTCACTAGAAAGTGTATGCTTGTTTGATGCTAGAAGAAGTTGGAAGGAATGTTTTAAAAGTTATTTTCATAGGCCAGGTAGAAGTATGGATAAACTTTATTTGAAGCAAATATCCTTTCTCGGACTTTCTCACTAACAGTGTTCCGTGACTTGTGGTTTTGTTCTTTCCTCCTTTTTTTTTAATTTTAACTTTTCAACATGGCACCTAAGATTTGAAGTTACTCTTGATTTTATTCCTGTGTACTTTTTTAAAAATATAAAATTAGTGTTGCTATGATGTTGAGTGAATAATAATTTAATTAAGTGTAGTAACAGTTGTCCTTTAGGCCATTTCTAGTAAGTTACTGAAACAAATTTTATTAAGTAATTCTTCAATTTGTGTTCACTTCCACTATGCAATCTCAGATCTGTTACCATTGGAAGCATATTCTCATGCACTTTGTTGTTTGTTTATTTTTGTGGTGTGTGTATGAAAAATTAAAAAGGTAAAACAAGTATGGAGAATCCTAAATAGTATATGCTTGACACCAAGATATCCTACTCAGCAGCAGATCTGACAATATGAAGACCGTTTCCTTCCATTTTCTGGAAGTCTGGAAGTCAGTGGTGACAGACAGCTTTAATTAGGGCAAGAAATTTCCATTTTAATATAGTGACCCCAGTCTGCTTGACTGTGACTCTCTGATTCTTGGTAATATTTGACGTTGCAACTCCTATTTTAGAAACAGAAAGGGTGAGATTTGGGGGTTTAAAAAATGACAGATTGATATCTTTTAGATAAAGGTTGGTGGGTAGAATCAACATTGACCCTACAATTCTTAGTTAAGACAGAAGGATAGATGTTACAATTCAATAAAGAAGAAGAGAGTTGGGTGGTGGTGGCACACACCTTTATTCCCAGCCCTTGAGAGGCAGAGGCAGGCAGATCTT
>CABHPQ010145678.1:0-40610 GCA_902168405.1 Peromyscus aztecus
GTTGACTTTTCTAAAACATCTTAAACTTACATAAAGGGTTGTTTTGATGGCATTAAGACATGGATTGTTATTTTTATTGTTTTGGATAAAACTTCCTGTAAGCTTTATGGTTTGCTTGCTATAGTTTATGCTCCATAGTAAGCTATGCTTTTCTATTTCCCTCCTTGCTCCCTCTCTTCACATTCTCCTGTAGGTTGGAAATTGATGTGTTCAAATGAATTTCTTTAGAAAATATGAGAACTTAATCCTCATTGAGAAAATGGCACTGTGAACTGAGAAACATGGTTTTTCTGCAAAATCGTAGTTTATGAGCACTGCTAATTAGAACCATTCACTCATTGATCTGTGTAAAGAAAGATGGTATCAGCATTTAAGTTTGACATTCATCTCTAGTACTGCTATAGATTAGAACTGTGGAAATAAATTTAAGTCCATTTACACTTTAGGACCTCCCACAAACAATGCATCATTATGCTAGACAGTGCAGGGATATAAAAGTTTGCTTCACCCATTCATCCTACAAGTATTTATTTGGTCTGCACTATATAGCAAGTACTATTGGAGGTAGAAGGTAGTTCACCATGAATCAACATGAGTAAAAGAGAAAGTACTGAAAAATATATGATGGGGGTGAATGTAATCAAGGTACATTATGAAAATGTCATATTCAAACCCTTTTGTACATTAATATATACAAATAAAACTACACTAGTTGTAATTAAGTTAAGGTGATAAGAGAAGACAAATAGATGCAGATGAAACATATTACGGAACATGTTGCCAACACTATGGTAAGATGTAATGCTTTGTGAAAGCAAAAGAGAATTGATCTTTTGAGTCACATGGGCTATAATACTGCCAACAATGTGCCTTTGTTGATTTGTGGTGGCTTTGCTGAACCGAAAAATCAGCAAGTGTTCTCTGCATAGAATGTAAGACCACTATGCCTAAAGGATTGGTTACATTCCTCTGTTCCACAGTTAATGAAGCTGTTAACTAAAATCTGAATTCTATGCTGTTCAGTGATCTGCCAAAAGCCTGGAAGACAAATTGGTAAAAGTAAACACTTTATTCCAGGCCTTTCCTGATGAAGGCACAAGAGATTCACCTCAAGTCATCTCAGAAGTTCAGGAAGGCTTTCGTGCTACCTGGAGGGACCACAGGGGACAGATCTCTGGTTTATGGAGTGTCTTGTTGTCCAGAACATCATCTCCTTCCAGCTGATGGGTGGAAGATGCATCTACATCGTACTTAATATAAAAAAATTGCTTTTCTTTAGTCCAATTCCAATGATCTGAGGAGAGAGGCCTTACAGAGAATGCCCTAAGAGAGAGGGTGGTCTTTAATTAGTCAGGGAAAGGAACAGAGCAGGGGAGTGAAAACCAAAGTCCTGAGGTTTTCACCTCACAACCTAACTCTCCTTTTCCTAAATAATCTGATTAACTCTTTTTTTTTGTTCTAGACAATTTCTGTAATTGCTCATTTATAGTTCAAATGTCTTTTCCACAGTTACAGTACTTAACATTATTAGAAGCCAAGTGAAAATGAGCCATCACATGATGCATTTTCCAGTGACCATTTGAAGCTTTTGCATGTTCAGAAGAAATATCTCCCCATAAATGCTGGTTTAAATGGAATCTCTTAGAATGATGGCTGCATATTCCCTCTCTCTAAGAGGCATTGCTGGGAAGTATTCCTGTTTTTAAGGGCAAATTCAGACTCCTTCCTTTGTATTTCCATAACATTTGATTAATAACATGCTTCCCAATCCTTTCTGAATTTTATCTTGCATGACTGGGTCTATTACTAACCAGACGGTACCTCTGCATGACAAGAGTGGTAAAATCTCCTTGGACAAACAGATTCTGTGCCATGCCTAGCACATAATGTAAAACAAATGCAAACCAGGCAGGCTTCAGTCTCCACAAAATTGTGTGTTTTCAGAACTGTAAAATAAATCCAAAAGAAATGGGAGCGTGCCTCCAAAATCTTTCAATTTCACTTACCTTTTATTTTATTTAATGGAAGTTCTTCTTGAAGAATGAGTTGAAAAGTCATTATAAGCTGCATTTTTTTCCCTACCACTGTTCCTACTCTATGTTTATTCTCTATTATTCCTTCTCTGGTCCCTTTCCTGATTCCTAAGGGAAGGTACTGTATTCAAGCGGAAGCTTCTTTCCTGCATCTTCATCTTCATGGACTTTCCTTCCTTTGAACTCTATCACCTTTATGTAACTTTCAAGTTTCTTGGAGCATCTTCATCATCCCCATTCCTACAGGTGAAACATGGTTCCATTAATGCTGACCCATCCCAAGAAAAGCACCTCCTCTCCAAGTAGATGAAGATGGAAGTTGAATGCAAATACCGAGTAGTTTTTTTCTTTTTAAAACTCCATCAATTTCACATATAACCAACCTGCAGTTTCAAAGTGATGCTCCTTTCTTTAACGACAACAACAACAACAACAGGACAGAGGTTAAACTTTTAATAAACACACATTCAGATGTCTGTGCATACTTTGGCACAGGCTGAGGCACAGGTAGGTCCCATCCCAATACAATGCCATGTGCTCAGGAACTTACAGCTACTAGAGCACACAGAAGAACAAACAGGTACACTCTTGCCATGTCTACGTGGATTCCTGACTTCCAGTCAAATGGTTCAGAGAGACTCAAAAACCAAATCAAACTAGGTGATGCTACAGGCTTGAGAGTCCAGTAAGAATGCACTCTCTGCTCAAGACATCAGCTCTCTATGCTCTTGCAAGGGCTCTCCACATTCACCTGCTCAAAGACTTATTCTTCTGTATGCTCTGTTTTCAGATACTCCATGTATCCTTCACATTGATGTATTTAAATATTTTTTATAATTTTTTATTTAAAAAACTTTCTTTTTACATATCAAACCCATTCCCCCTCCCTCCTTTTCCCCCACTCCCCTCCACCTACCCTCATCCCACCCCCATCCCCTCCTCATAGAGGGTGAGGCCTCCCTTGGGTTGTCAACACAGGCTGACATACCAAGTTGGGGCTGGACCTAACTCCTCCCCCCTGCATCAAAGCAATGAAAGAGATATCTTGACATGGGGAGAAATCTGCAGCTAGGGAAAACTCTAGGAACTCACAAGATTGTCCCCAGCTAAGACTCATAGCAATGGTGGAGAGAGTGCTTGAACTAGTTAGTTTCCCCTGCAATCAGATTGATGTCTACCCTAATTGTCATCATAGCACCTACATCCAGTATTCAAATAGTTTAATATTTTCTAATTTAAAAGTCTCTGTCTTAATTCTACAGTTGTCTTAAACTATTCTCCCATTTCTCTGTACTGCCATCCAGTTAGAATGCTTTAAAGATCTGATAAAGCCAGTCAATATTTTCATTTTTTAATTTTATCTCATTGAGGTTTTCTTTTAATTTCCCTTGTCTTACTCCTCTTCCTTAACTAGAATTATTGCAGCCAGAATCTTTATTTGGGGCCCAGATCTCATTTATACCCATGGATGTCCTGAGCTTATATTAACTAGTCTTGACTTTAGAACTCATCCTGTAATGTCTCCATGCTCTAGCATAGTTTCTCGTGTCTCCACAAGGTTATCCTGTGGCATCGTACATGGAACTTGGGATTTCCTCTCACACTTCTTCTATCCAATTTTAACCTATGTTAATAAGAAACAGCATATCCTCCCAGGCACCACCTCCTAAATTATCTCCCTGCTTCAACCTTTGATCTTTCTGCAATGCAATTTCCATAAGGCAGACAGGTGATGTTTTAAAATGTAAAGCAGGACCTGTCACGCCTCTGCTCCAAAGACTCCAGTAGTTCTCTTTCAAAATTAGAGCAGAAGCCAATCATCACAGCCTTGAAACCTAAGTGATCTGTCACCTGCCATCTCTGGCCTGACACCCAATCCTCCACCTGCCTTGCCCAGGGAACCTTTCAACAGGAACTTTTAAAGGAAGATTTTAAAATTGTTTACCCTGCACAAATTTAGAGACTTTGAGCAAGCTGTTCCACAATTTGGTATATGAACCTCTTCGTAGATTAAATGGTGAATCTCAGCAGTAATGTTCAAATTGACAGCCACCAGAAAGCCTCATATTTTTAAATGCTGTAACTACTCAGTTCCTATGCCAAGTTGAGTGACAGATATGCACAAGTCCTCATGTGACCAACTGGTTATCACTAATAGATCAACTCAAATGCTATGCCTCTAGGTGATAATGGGAACAAATGTTTTGTCATTCCCCACTGCATCACCATTTTAAATCTTCCTAGTTATCACTCAGCACCAAGCTGATGTCTACTTTTTTAATTGTGTGTCTCTTCTATGACAAGAACAGTCTGCTCGCCTGTTCCTTATATTCCTGAGCCCGTGCATCCCCCCCCACCACCGTGTGTGTGTGTGTGTGTGTGTGTGTCCAGCCCCCAGACATACATATTTTGAGTCAAATGTCACAGCCCCTGAAATTCCACAGTTAATGCTCCTCAAGAATGCAATCTGCTTTCTCCCTAAGTTTTGCTGCATAAAATCAGCCTGCAATGACGGTAGCATACAAGACAAGCTTCAAAATTGAACCTAAAAGCCCAAGTCATGATTTCTCCTTGCTGGGTTGAAGCATCAGGCTCAGATCTAGTCTGAGTTATTACCATTAAATGTTGCATCTCCCTTTATTTGCCTTTTGCAGCAGCTGCTTGAGGAATAATTTTTATACTGATGGAAAATGGTAAGAGGTGTATAACTGGAAATGTTTGTTACTTTTGAATTTGTTTTCTATATTGTTTACTTATGCTTTAATAGTACTACTCTTTCTGAAATTAATAGGCCATAAACATTTTAGCAAATAATGAAATCTATGTTCATCAGAATGCATGGTCTACATACCTCTTTCTCTATAGAACAGGTTCAAGGGAACAATCACATAGCAGTCAATGTCTAAGTATATGTCTTAACATTATATTTCCCAAACAGTCAAGATGATTTTATTGGTTGTGATTTTGTCTTGGGTGGGTTTGAGTAATAAGAGAAGAATATGGAGAAAGGTATTAAAATTTTGTTCTCCCCTGTCCTTTAAAATAATTTGCAGGCCTGTGAAGCCGTTTGTGGTTATGTTGTCACCTCTTTTTTTTTTAAATTAAAAATTGAAGGTCAAATCCTGGGAAATTGGCTTAAGTATGTAATTCCAGTGTTCCTGAGGATAGTATAAGATGATTGCAACAGTTCAGTGACATCCTGAACAGAGTGAGCCCCCATCTAAACACACACACACACACACACACACACACACACACACACACACACAGTCAAATTACCAACTTTCTGACTTTATAATAATTAATTAAAATATAAGTTTTTCTTTATAAAATACCATAATTAATTTTTACATCACTGTGATCACCACATCCTCACCCATTTACAATTCTGAAAAAAGCACTAAGCAATACTGACTTATAAAATTAGCTACCTTTTTAATATTATAGTCTATTATACATGAACAACCATTTAATGGAGTTCAAGGTTCCAACACCAGGCTTCTGTAGAAAAGCTTAATAAGCCATCACTGAGTTGCTTCCTCCAAAGGAAATGCATTTGACATAGCTTGACAAGGAAGAGGGGACAAACTTGGATGAACATGCACAGGATGCATCTCACCAACTCTTTTACTGTGGTACTGAACACATCTCCAGCAGATGGCTGAGCAGCAGATTGATTGGTTCTCTTTAGAATTTATCCTGCATATGTACGTGTGTGTGTGTGTGTGTGTGTGTGTGTGTGTGTGTGTGTGTGTCTATTCACATGTGTGTATGAGTGTGCATCATGTAAACCACAGGTATGGAGGGATGAGGACAACTTTGTGGAGCTGACTCTCCCCTCCAGTTGTTACATGGGTTTCAAGGATTGAGCTTGTTATCAGGCTTGTGGGCAATCACTTTTATTGACTAAGCTGTCTTGTTGGTCCCTATACTGTTGCACTTTTCAAAAAGAGTATTATACTGAAATACCACTTGTTTTAGGGTAAAAAAAATATTGACCCACAAAATGAAAGTGGGAACAAAGGCATTTATTCCCTCGGTCTATCTGCTCTGAAATAAGGGATTAATTTTATGAAAGTATTGAAGCAAAACAGAAACAATTGTGCTATGAAATTGTTTAAGCTGGACATTTAGACATATCCTGACTTTGGCTGCATTGGGAGCTAGAAGTGAACAACATAACTCACAAGCCTGAGGTTCATGGCTGGAGTCTTCCTGACAGCTTTTCACCTTGGTTTTGAGTCAGTCTCTCTCTACTGAAGCCATAGCTCAGCTATTTGGATTCCAACCAGGTGGCTTCAGGATCTCTTCTCTGCACATCCTGAACACTGGAATTCAAGGCTGGCGGTCATCCTGGCATTTGGAGCAGGTGCTTGGATCACTGTGCCACCTCCCCAGTCTAGAAGTTTCTGGATTGATTTTTGGAGGAATCACATAGTATCCACAGCTGCTACAGTATTTTGTATCACCAATGGCAGTTAGTTCGCATCCTTGATAAAGTTTGGTGTTTCTTCTTTGGTTTGGATTTTGGACAATGGCTCTCCTCTCCAATGTAAAGTCATTCCTTTCTGGAGTCTCTTCACATTTTCCTCATGATTGACTTTTGTATGTCTTTGAAAATATACTTCCTTAAGTTTTTGTCCTTTTTTTTAATTCAAGGGTTTTTATTGTTTGTTGCTTTTTCTCTTCCTTCTTTTCTTCTTTCCTTTCTTTCTTTCTTTCTTTCTTTCTTTCTTTCTTTCTTTCTTTCTTTCTTTCTTTCTTTCTTTCTTTCTTTCTTTCTTCCTTCCTTCCTTCCTTCCTTCCTTCCTTCCTTCCTTCCTTCCTTTTTTATGCTCTCATCTTCCTTTACTCATTTCACCTTTGTACTTAGTTTTATATATACACATATTAGTTGTTACATATTAGCATATATATTAGTTATTAATGCCTTATCTATACACAGTGTTGAATAATTTCTCCTAATCTGTAAGCAGTCTTTTCACTCTGATAATTATTTCCCTTACTGTGAAGATTTCTATTTTGGCGAGGTGTCAATAGATAAATTCAGTGAGGTAAATATGTATAATGAAATCCTAAGCAACCAAAAAAGAAAAAAATGCTGATATGTTGACTCATATCTGTAATCCTAGCCCTTGAGAGGTTGAGTCAGAAGAATCACAAGATAGAGGCTATTCTCAACATGAGATTCTGCCTCAAAATAAAGCCACAAGATATTACAAACAGAAAATGTTCCTATTCTACCACAAGGTAGAAACTTTGTTTCAGAAAGACGCATGTTGCCGTACTCCACAGGTATAGCAGAGATCTAGAATAGTCAGAGCCATCATCAGAAAGCAGAGCGACATAGCCAGAGCTGGGCATTAGGAGCTGGACAATGGCTGCACAGCAGAAAAGGTAGTCATAAGACAGTCCTGTAGGAGCAGGAAATACAACTGCTGCTTGACTTGGGAGAAGCAGGCATTCCTGACTTCCAACAGCAACAAGGATGATTGGTAGGAGGCAAATGCTAGGGTGCTTTTAGAAAAGGCTAGCACACATCTTAGAGTAAGTGAGAGCTGTGTTTAAATGTCTCCACAATCACTATATATGATTTGTAATGGCTCTAAAAGTTATGTTGTTTAAAGAACTTAAAAAGTAAATAGAAGATTTTGATACATCTGTTTTTATCTCAACTACTATTTTTGGTGGGTTTTGTTTTCCCAGGCAAAGTCTTTACCCTGTAGCCCAGGCTTGCCTCAAACTTTCTGCAAGCCTTATGCCCAAGCCTTCCAAGTTCTAGGAATTCAAGAATGAGCCACTGAGATCAGCTAAGGCACTTTTCCTTAATAACAGTAAACAAGACCATAACCTCAACTGGTTTGTGAGGTGCTTTGACAGTTTCATTGACTGATTTTAAAATAATAGGTCAAAAAAGATGGAAGCAATTCTTTCCATGCATAGGTCACCAAGACAGGGTTTATGTCTTCACTATATATATGCTTCATGAGTTTATTTGTGAGATCCTCAGAAGAGCATAAACTCACAGATGAGAAAGGAATACATTCAAAGTCCATATGTGTGTCCACCTTAAGCATAATTTGTTGTATTTTAACTTTAGCAATATTTTTTGGTAGTGTTGGAATTCTAGACTGTAACCCAGCATGGGTTAAAAACCGCTTTTCCTTCCTGTGTCCTTCTGTGTCCTGCCTCAAGATGCAGTTACAGTCATGTAGCATCATGCTTATAGTTAACTACACTGAATGGTGCCTTGAAGAGTTCAGCAAGCACAAAGGTGTCATCCTACATGTTAACCCAAGAGTTCTTCTGCATAAAGACACAGAAAATATGCCATTTAGCCACAATTTCTTTGTATATGCTAAAATAATGGGTTTTCAGTAAAAACCTGTTCAAGTATGTATACTTGATAGGACCATTTAATGGTGTGGACGTGTACAAACATGAGTAGTGACGGAGGTCTTTGGAAACCAGGGCTTCTGATCTAAGAAGACTCAATTTGTCATTAGCAATCTGTGTGTACACCCTTACTTTTATTTAGAAGTGAGATTTTTTCTTTAATTTCAAATATACATTCTTTCAGAAGCAGAATGATGTGTTTGCAATAACTTATATTCAGTGTCGTTAGTTAATATTTTAACAACATTTCACTGTAACCTTCAGAATAAGTAACTGGGATGCTGATCAGAGATTGTACACATCTCTAGAGTATTTTTTTTCATTAAAGTCAGCAAGATATTCTGAAATGTGTTGAGTACATGAAAGTAGTTTTCTTTAATATATTTGAGCATATTTTAGAAACATTTTTTCATGTGTCACAGATAAAATGATGATCCATTAGAAAATGTGCTATTTGATAACACACTTTCAGCATAGCAAGGCAGTTAGTTATTACTTCCATCAGTTGGGTTTGGATGAAGAGATCAGTGCCTCAGCATGAGTTCCTGTCTTGCTGAGACCACATGATGACTCTTCATTGATTTATGAGCTTTGCCTTTTTAAGGCTTGGCACTGCTGACACCATTAAGCTTGTCCTGGGTCTAACTAACCACAGCTGGTTAGAAGCTGCCTCTTCCCACACTCTACAGGAGGTCAGGCTGCTTAGGGCAATTCGGTGCCCATAGTTCAGGGCTTGGATTCCTGACTGTTTTTTAATGGGTTTCCCACGATCTGTATTTGCCCCTATTTTACAGGATCATAGGTTGCTGAAACCAACCATTCCAGCACTTAGAATCTGGCACCATGATATGGCTGTAGGCTCTTCTGTTATCACAGCTGGTGAATATCTCTCACCCTAAATAAGATAGTTGCACTGAACTTAAGTACAGAAGATGCTACACTTGGCCTCAGAACTCCTCTCATTTAATTAAAATGTATAGTTTCTTTTTTTTTATTCTTCCTATTTCAAATGTGCCAGTGAATATTTGCTCAACATTCTCTTTATTAGGTGTAGCAAATACTTGTCAATCTGTCTAGTGAGTCTTGTCAATGATTATGCAACCTGATACCACCTTAATGAAATTTAAATTTAAAAGTAGTTGTTTGGTTTTGCATTTTTAGTCTTATAGTTTGTCACAATGTATTGCTTTACCTTAACTCCCCCTCCCTCACTCTGTGTTTCATTCATATACATGTGAGATAATCTAGTCTTGAGAATGATAATTAGTCTCACTTTTAAATTGCTTTGCTTTTTTTTTCCTTTTAGAGATAGAGTCTTACTGTGTAGCCCAGGATGGCCTCAAACACGGCAATCTTCCTGCCTCAGCCTCCCATCTACTCAACATTTAATGTGTATAATATTTTAAATAAAAAACTCTGTGAGACGGGTTATTCTGTGTGGTATTTCAGGATATCTGATGGAATTCTTTCAGATGCTTAAATTTTTTTCTTTTTCTTTTTTTTATTTAAAAGTTTTTTTTTTTCACATTAGATACCAACCACAGTTCCCTCTCCCCGCCCCCACTGTTCCCACCCATCCTCCAACTTTCCCCCACCCAACCTCCTATCCAGTCCTCAGAGAGGGTAAGGTCTCCCATGGGGAGTCAAGGAAGTCTGCCATATCAAGGTGAGGCAGGACCAAGCCCCTCTTTGGTACATCAAGGCTGAGCAAGGCATCCCTCCCTGGGGAATGGACTCCAAAAAGCCAGTTCATGCACTAAGGATAAATCCTGGTCCCACTGCCAGTGGCCCCACAAACTGCCCAAGTCACACAACTGTCACCCACATTCAGAGGGCCTAGTCGGTCCCATGCAGGTTCCCCTAGGGTCTTGGGAGCACAGTGACCATTGCTCATCCCTCAGAAGGAATGGTGTCAGTCTGCTTTAAAAACTGGGCCACACCCAAAATCTCTATACTTACTCTCGGTGTTTACATGAAGACTCAAAGCTGTGATGATAATTGACACATTGTTTCCTAGCTGGGAGGTCCGTGGTTGCCCTGTCCCCATGTGTAAGGATCAAGGGAACTGATAACCTTCATCCAGTACTAATGGAAGCAGACGCAGGGATCCACAGCTAAGCACTGGGTGGAGCTCCCGGAGTCCAGTTGAAGCAAAGGAGGAGAGATTATATGAGCAAAGGGGACAAGATCATGATGGGGAAACCCACAGAGACCTGAGCTAATGGGAGCTCACTGACAATAGACTGACAGATGCTTAAAATTTTAACATCTCCCGCTGAGCAATAACGTATTTGCACTCTTTCCTCTGCTTTAAGGGATCCCATGACACATGTCAAAATGAAAGAATGTATTTTAATGATCTTAAAATAGATTTTCTTTTTTTCTCTTTGTGAAAGTAACAAACTGAGTCAATGTGTCCGCTCTGTATTATTTCTTCCTCCTGTATTCAGTTCTGTCTCAGAGTTATGAAAGGAAATATAAGCTTAAAGTAAATGTATCAAGCAGGCAAAATAAAAATAACTTGTAAGTGTGGTGAACAGAATCCTTCAAATTCGTAAGAAAAGTTGTGAACTAATTCAGTTTTGATTAAAGCTGCTAGCCGTTGGTTTTTGTTTTCTCTGAAAACATCACATATTTAAACCAAACACAAAACATAAAACTCTATATATTTGAGAGTTGAACATTGTGGTATAATCTTAGCACTGTGGATTCTGAGTCTGGGGGATTGTGAGTTTGAGGTTAGGTTGGGCTATGGTGAGTTCCAGGCAAGCCTGGATTATAGGTAAGAAACACAAGTATAACGTTCAAGAACTTACTATTAAGATTGAAAAATCAAGTGCTAGCTCCAAAGGTTACTGTATTTATCACTGTTCTCTAGGGGAACAGAGACAATGGGATTTACTATATACCTGTATATATAGATGTATATGCATACATTTATTAAGTCAGTTTACATTAAAATAGCAACAACAGCTGAATCCCACCAGAGAGTCTAAGAACCCAGTAGATGCTCTGTCTTTGAGGCTGGGTGTCTCAACAGTACCACTCTGTCACTGAGAACCTGGAAGGTTTAGGGATAGCTGCTGGTTCTTAGTCCTTGACCAACCGTGGAAACGCTAGTCCTGAGATCAGCGAAAGAATCAACAGCCAATAGCCGCAGCAACAGGGCAGATCAACTTAGTGGCAAGAGGGAAGGTCTAGAGGTAAAGGGCATCTTCATCTGCTGTGCCCTTCTCATCTGGGCTGCTACCAGAAGGTGCCACCCACCACTGGGGTGGATCTTCTTGAATTAGTTAAGGCAAACAGGAAGGTTATTCAGGTGAGGATCCCTACATAGGTGATTAAAATCTGTGATAAGTTGACACAAAAATTTTGATATAAAACCCAACCATAATAACTACATTTCTGAATAAAAAGAGAAAAAATGTATATATGCACAAACAACAACAACAACAAAATAATGGCTTGTGTTTATAAATACTTCTCTTACTTTCAATATGATTGACATATACAATTCCTGCCCAAATTGACCTCTGTTATTGGATGGCATTGTAGATTGCAGGTGAGCAAACATTTCCCTGAACCGCTTTGCACCACCTCTGTCACCACTCCAGGCATACAAAGGAATCTGCTTTTAAACAGAAATTGCTCAGGAGATCTGTGGTCTGTGGTAGCCTCATCTGGAGTTGCAAAACACAAAAAAGTAAATTTTTTATTATTAACATCACTGGGGAATATATGAATAGACTTTTGTCTAACAAAATGAAAACCATAATCTGTAATCACCACATAAATCTGGGGCTGTTAAAATATTCCTTATATGAAAATATAGCTCCAAGTCACACATACACACAACCACATATTTTGCTTTATCTTTAAAGAAAAGATTTATTGGTAAAGCAAGGAAAAAGGAAATTTTTCTTTCTGTCCTCAGGCTCCATGTGTCATAAAATGACACTCACAGCAAAGAGCAGCATGCTAATAGTCTAACCATTTGTCACTGAGATTGGTCTCAGTCATTTTCTATCTAAGTAGTATTCTCATAATGACTATAAAAGTCCAGGTCAACATAGTAAATTATAAAGGACTTGGGCATAAGGGTGATAGACTTAGTTCTCTTACTTTCCCTGTACCCACAAAAGCAAACAGAGCCTAGGTGTTGGGATCTGTGTTAGGTTGCTTAGCAAAAACATGCTCAAAACAAAAAACTCCAAAACACAGTAAGAAACAAATTCTACTGAGATAGAGTACAAATAAGTAAAAACAAATAAAAGATGTCATGCAACCAATAAGTGGAATTTGTTATGTATGGCAGGCAAATAATTAACTATCTGGGAAAGACAACAGATCAAAAAGTGGGAAGAGAAAAAGAAAGAAAAGAAAAATAGCTTCATTGAGGCAGCCTGACATCTTCCATCAGGATATAGAGGGAAACTCAGAGTCTGTGGGGAAGGGGTGGGAGGCTCTGGGTCAGGCATTGTGTAAAATTCCTGGGTCTTCCATTCTTCCTTATCATCTCATCCAGATGTCTGTGTCTGAGCAGGCCTTTCCCATGAGAAAGGAACCAGCCCTCTTAGGGTAGTTTCTCCTATTATCCTGTCAAAATTACTTTATACTTTAGACTATCTAATAATGGAACATGACATTCATATGAAACAAACTGTTTAGAAACATTTAATAAGGTTAAATTGAATAATAATATTATTTCAAAACTATCCACTGGATTTGAAAAGTAGTATTGATAAATACTGGCACACACCTAGCATCTCGGCTGCTCAAGAAGTTGACATGAGAAAAGAGTTGCAGCTTAGAAGTTGAAAACCAACCTGGGCAAGAGGAAGGCCATGAAAAAAAAGAGAAATTAAATCTGTAACTATTACAATTGATTAGATGTGTAGCAGTCAACAGCAACTTGGTCATAGTGAGAGTCTATGAGAACAGTGAGCCTTTTGGCTCCCAGCAATCCTGGTCACCACATGCATATGAGGCATGGATGGAAGTGGAACCAAAGGTACATGTAAGCTCATTTCGCATGTCTATCCCTTGTGTGAAAATTTAAAATGCTTTGGAATTTTCTAGAACAGCACCTTACTCATTGCCATGCAATCCATAGCTAGCTCAATCCTGTGGCATCATTACCTCCGTCAAGCCAAAGACATAATTGTCATGAGCAGACAGGTGGAAACGAACAATCAGGATGCTTCTCAGAAACCAGCCCAAAAACTGCCTGTAAAAAGCTTGAAATACCTTCATAAGATAGCATGTAGTTAATAACTAGTAAAAACATCCATCTCCCTAAATCCAAAATTAACCTTATTTATTAACCTCATTTTTACAACTTTATATGTGGATGTAATTGCAATAATGCTATGGAACAGCTCATCCAAATTCCCATAGCACAAACCCAGAATGAATAGCTTGTTAATATTGATGAAAATTGATTTTAGAGAATATAGAAATTGGGTAGGGTGTGATTGAAAATAGGATCATTTCCCTTTTTTAGTGCAATGTCTGCCTTCCTTACTGAAATCTATCAAAAAAATTCAAAGAAAAATCTTCCCTGACCATAGGCAGCTATAACCTGACCATTAGCTGCTGCTGCCTCTCTGATTGAATGTGTGGAACTTTGATACATAGCCCACCATGAATAATTCTAGATGAAGAGTGCTGCACAAATCATCACATTGTGCTTTTGAAAGATGGCCTTAAAAATAACATAAGGGTTGCACTGGATTGCTTGGCTTTCCCAACACCTCTATTTCAACCAGCAACAATGTTAACCATGACTCCTTTTTTCACTGTGTTCTCAGTGTCAACTCCTAGTCATTCTCAACCAACTCAACAAGTATTTATACAGTACTTCCTATTCCTCCATTTAGTGCAGGGTGGTAAAAATTAAGCCCTCCCTGCTACCAAAACTGTCCATTTTATGTACAGAACAGACTGCAGTGACAGTAAATGATTTCTAATAATGGTTATCTTGTTTCCCCCTACTTAGATGTCTGCTAGCTTTTAGCTGGGCACATTGCCATCAGTCTTAAATGTTCTATTTCCCAAACTCCATTGTAGGAAAACAAAGAAGGTCAGGATTCCCAGTAAGAAGATTTTTGGCATGTGTAGCAGTACCAAGTGTAGCCAGCAGGACTCACAAGCTGCAAGGTTGCCATATTGATGGTTACCAGCAGCATTCCCAAGAGAAACTTCATAGTCAAAACTGAGGAAGGAAAAAAAAGGGGGGGGGCAAGGAATCAAGGATATGGGAGACAAAAAAAGCACCTTTACTACAGGTCTGGTTGATGCCTCCCATGTACAGAGTCAAGAATTCCAGCATAATTAACAGGTGCAGTGATGATCACTGGGTAGAGATCATACTCATTTTATTTACAGATGCTTCAAACAATAATGCTAAAAATAGGGATAGACTATAATTAAGGGTCAGAGCATATATGACCTTGGAGTATGGCTTTACTCTTTTCTGAGATGTGATTTCATAATTTCTGTTTTTTTCCAGGAATAGCACAAAATTTTAAAAACTTAGTTCACAATAAGAAATAGGTCTAACACCTTTGTGGCCTCTGGTATTATTTTTCAGCCTGTAATCCTATCCAGTACACCCCAGGAATTACCTTATGACCTCAGATCTAACAACAACAAATCAGAAAAAATTGTCTGTTAGAAAGCCTTTGAACAAAGTAACTTCAGAAATCATCCAAGTCACATACAGCTATAGTTCAAATTCATAAACCCAACATTTCTTGAGACACTTAGCCCTGGCCAAGTACAGTCCTTTTCCTTAAACATCTCTCATTTCATTATTGTTAATCATTAAATCTATGCCAGAAGCATTTTTTAATTAACTTTAAGGCTTCAAATAATGGCTTTTTAGGTAAGAACACTTGTTGCTTTTGCACAGGACCCTAGTTCAGTTCCAAGTACCCATATTTAATAACTGTCTGTCACTCCAACACCAAGGTATTGGACATATCTATGACCTCCTTGGGTATCCTCATATATGTGTGCCCATATACACAAAAACACATGCACATAAATAAATACAAAAATGGTCACCTAAAAATACAAACATCAAATATGTTTCATACATGTTTGTCTTAAAAAATCTCTTCAGTCAAGCATCTTAACTTCACCTGAGTAAATGTATCTGAAAACAGCTCCCCAGAAGGCTAGGATTAAAGGTGTGAGTGCCACCATTTTCTGCCCTCCATATCTGTCTAGTGGCTGTTCTGTTCTCTGACCACAGATAAATTTATTAGGGTGCACGATATATTGGGGAACACAATATCACCACAGGAGAGGTAGAAGAGTGCAAAGTCAATTCAAAGCATCTGGCCTCTGTCATATCATAGCTGCTAGAGGCTGAGTATGTTAAACCCTAAAGGTTGTACACCATACTACCTCAGTTCTAAGCTGTCCCTTTAGCTGTTCTCCTGGTGAGTCATTCCTTAACTCTGATCATTTCTTGGAAGTGAAAGAATCAATGGATTCTATTACCATGTTCCTGCTACTTGACTTTCCTAGCAATAAAGTGGGTTCACTGAGGAGTTACCCTGAATCCTGGATGATTTGCACAATTGATTGCATATTGGTGCTTGCTGAATTGCAGGAAAGTAAGGAAAAATTAATTAAAAATATGAGTTGAATTTAGTGTGGATACCCTGTCTCCTATCCTGTCTTGATGGAGACATAAAAAACTAAAAATCCTGACAAAAAACTAACCGCCAAGTCATTCTGTTCATCCTAAGGTAAATCAGAACCCTGTCGTGAATACTAAGTTGATACTGAATGTCTCTGAAGAAGGGTTCCAAAGTCATCATAATAGGAATAATCAATGGGAGTGCCATTCTTCTGAGACACTGGCTCTGTGCTATTCATGCTGTTCTAGACAAATACCTAGGAAACATCTTAAAGGAAGTCTTTTGGCTCACAGTTTTCAGATGTTTCTGTTTATGGTATTTTGGCTTTTCTGTTTGGAGGCTGAAGAGTGATGAGGCAGAACACAGTTATGCAGAATAGGTGGTAGACAAGATGTTTCTCCTCACAGCAGGAAGGAAGCAGAGTCTGATAATAAGAGGCTAGGGCCAAGATAATCATTCAAAGGCATATCCAATGACTGATTATAATTCTTCCAAGCAGCTGCTACCTCCTATTAGCCCATTAAGAGTGTAAATGCATCCCTCATGGAGTTAGTGCCCTCATGATCCCATTACCTGTCGATAGCACTTCCAACTTGGAAAAAAGCCTTTGACAAAGCAGGCTTTACAGAATATACTTCATATTTAAATCATAACAAACAGGAAGCTAAAAGGAAATAACATCTCAGTTCATATTTGAGTCACCAAGTTGCAGATGAACTCTTTATTTTGTCAGGAACATTTTTGAAACTCAGGGTAACTCTTCTTCATTTCTGCATTAAATGTATAGCAAGCAATCATATTGAGGTTCCAAATGCATGCAGATTTGCTGGAGACATTAGGACACAAATCCAGTATTCCTCATACCCATCAGAAGGAGCAGGCCTGCATTTGCTGAGTCCAGACCAGGTATATATTGACACATATTTCTCTTGTTATTTTAAAACAAGTTAAGCTTAATGAGAACAAGATGGGTTTCTTTTTCCTGTGGTATACAGATTTTTGTAGCTTAACACAGAGAAAATAAAAATAAACATGAGGATTCTACTTTTGTTTTTATTTGAAAATTATTGATATTGTCTCCATCTCCAATGGTGAGTCAAAGAAATATAAAGAAACCCTTTGAACCTCTTAATTAGACAAAAGGAGAAATGTATGCTAGCTAATATAGTAGAAAAATAGTCACAAGACAAAAAAAGTGTTTTGAAATCTATTCTCCATATTTTATTTTTTGCATAATTATTTTATAATGAAATATTTTTGTTAATACATGATGAGTTCATTGTTGCTTATTATGTCAAATCTCCCTTTAACCTTTTAGTTTTCATTGTAGTATGAGGATTACTTACAAAAATAACATGATAAAAGGTATATTTATATTAAATATTAGTTCATATTTTATTTATTCATAGAGGAATCAGGCAACAATCCACACGATCAGAGAATAACTTAAAGGAGCCGGTGTTCTCACTCCACAGTGTAGATTCCAATGAACAAACTCAGGTAATCAGGCTTCATATCAAGCACACTTACTCACTGTGCTATCTTAAATGCCCTTCAGTAAGTTTTAATTCTATTAGCTTGTTGAGCTAAAACTCCTTGAGGAATACTGTGCTTGAGAAAAGCAAAAGTTTGCATTTCATACCTTTGACTGTCCTTGGAAGACAAAGGTGTAGAGAAATTTAAAAATTAGCAAGAGATTGGATTTATTTGTGGACAAAGATATGTATTTAAACTCTATAAGTAAATAAATACAGAGTGAGCTTATGGACGTTATGGGTCAAGAAAGCCTGTTGAGGGGGCACAGCAGGCAGAGTGGGACAGTCTGGTAGTCAGAAGTTTTCCTGTGTCCCGATTGGCTGGTGGTTGGGTCAGATCTCTCCCACTTGCATCCCCCAAGTATGCACACAGAGGCTTATAGTAATTATAACTGCTTGGCCATTAGCTCAGGCTTATTACCAACTAGCTCTTACACTTAAATTAACCCATAACTCTTATCTATGTTCAGCTATGTGGTTAGGTACCTTTTCTCAGTTCTGCCTTATCATCTTGCTTCCTCTGTGTCTTGCTGGCAACTCCTGACTCAGCCTTCCTCTCCCCAGTATTCCTTAAGTTTGATCACCCCACCTATGCGTCCTGCCTGGCTACTGGCCAACCAGCATTTTATTAAACCACTGTACAAAAGCATTATCCCACAGCATTTCTGATTTCCTGTCTAAACAAAAAGAAAGGTTTTAACTTTAACATAATAAAATTACATATAATAGAACAGTTATCAAGCAAGAATTACAGTTACAATATCTAGTCTATATGTATTTGGCAAAATTAAAGAAAATATTACATCTATCAAATATTTGTGAGTCTAAATTTCACACCTAATTTGTCTTTTATCATAACCAAGGAAAATTATAATTATCTAGTCTTCAACTACATCAAAGAACCCAGAATGATATAATATTACCTAAGTAAACAGGAAGTGCTTTTAAGCAACTTTCAAAAATCTGGAAATGACAGAGACAGTTACATGCCTGGATAGTCATCCAAAGTTCCTCTGTAACATAGGGGTATCCATCTTCATTGTCCAGAAAAGTCTAAGTTTTTAAAACATTTTAAATGCCATATTCTGTAGGTCTTTGAGTGTTTGAAGATTACCTACCTAATTGAATTATATCTATGTATACTTAGAAAACTTAACATGACTGTAAGTTTGACTATCATAAAATACTAATTATTAATCTGTATTTCTTAATTATACATTACAATTTCAAATAAATTGCACAAACATAATCCCTTAAACAAGAGTAGAAATATACATACAGTATAACAAAAGTAACTTTAAATTTGTATCAATAAACTAAAATCTATAGCAATGTAAAACATTTTAAACAAGTTGTTGCTCTTTAAAAGTAAAGTCAATAATCTCTTCTTTTATCCTCTCATATCAATATCCTATATTTCTATATCATATCCTCCTTTCTTCTTTTAGAAAGAGATTGACTATGACCAATAACAATTTGTAACCAACAACCTAAACAAAGACAAACATCCATAATCCATTTTTTGGGAATGTGATATAGTATTCTAGGCTACTTCCTGATGATAGGGGGTGCTAGTAGTCTTATGGGGATCCTGAGAAAATTCGAGAAAATGATCAAGTCCTAGGAAAACCAGCTATAACCTCTGTTGATAGGTACCATCCATTAAGGTTCAGGAGGTCTGGCTTTATCAAATCAGATCCATCTTAACCTGGAACAAATCATTGGCCTCTTACTTCCCATGAAAACAAAAGCAGAGCTTCCTTTCCAAAGCATCATATCCTTAGATCCAAATTTTGAAGTCAAGATACCTTTAAAATATACATATTAGTTTAACTCAGCAGGCTTTACAATCAAATGTCTTTCTGTAGTTAAAAATCCCAGAGACAACATAACCCAGACTCTCCATGAGATTTCCATCTTTACATGGCTTATTTTTTTATATTACTTTTACTATTTCTTTAAAGACTTTATTTTTTAAAACTTTCTATTTCTTTATATAACTGTCTATATTCCTTTTCCTCTCTTTTCCAAGCCTACATATATTTTTATACATATTGCAAACCATTTAGAGGTTTATTCCATCTGAATCTGTTTTATTGTGAATCTACTGCTTTAAACTGTGGTACTGCTAGGATTGAAATTGCAGCTTCGGCTGCTGGCTCCACCCACCTCAGCTTTCCAACATTGCAGAGCTACATTTACATTCTTCTGGGGGGACCATGCTCATAGTTGACTCTGTGAAGCAGTGAGTCTATGCTTCCATCCAGCAGTGTGTAGTCCAAAAACCTTTTTTTTTTTTCTGTCAGTACTAGCAAAGGCTAAATCCACCACACACTACACTGTGCCACTTGGAGATGACTCTGTGTACTGTGGCAGGTATCTGCAACCATGCTGCTTAGCTCATGGTGGCTGGTGGCCAGCTCCATCTCACAGGCAGCTGTCAGGAGATGAGTCTGCGCTGCTGCTGGCATGAGACTGTGAGACTAGGAAGCCCAGTGTGGCTCCGTTTCTGTGTATTCAGAATCTTTAAACTTTCTTAGGTCTATATGGCTCAATGCCCAAAGGTGAGTGCCAAATGTAGTCTGAAGTTTTCCTGTGTCCTGGCTGGCTGGTGGTTGGGACAAACCTCTCTCACTTGTGTCCCCCAAGTAAGCACACAGAGGCTTATATTAATTATAACCTCTTGGCCATTAGCTCAGGTTTATTATTGAGTAGCTCTTACACTTAAATTAACCCATAATTCTTATCTATGTTTAGCCACATGGCTTGGTACCTTTTCTCAGTTCTGCCTTGTCATCTTGCTTCCTCATTGTCTGGCTGGCGACTCCTGACTCTGTCTTCCTTTTCTCATAATTCCTTTAGTCTGCTTGCCCTGCCTATACTTCCTGCCTGGCTACTGGCCAATGAGCATTTTATTAAACCAGTGTACAAAAGCATTATCCCACAGCACAGTATCAGAACCAGAAGGTCTTGCGGGTTACAGTCAAAGAACATCAGAAAAGGAGAATATGCAAGGGAGACTGGAGAGTGGCTGATGTCCAGTGCAGGGTAAAGCATAGGGAGTAGCCGAGAGTTAAGGTTCAGAATCTGTGCTCTCTCTGCTGTGACTGTAACAGTGAAACCAGAGTGCATAAATGCAGGAGTAGTAAAGGAAGGTAGAGGACATCAATACAGGAGAACAAAAAGGCAAAGGGTAGCAAAGAATAAGGAAGGTCTTAAGACATTTGCTTGTGAAAGAAGACATAATTTTATTATATGATTCTTATTTGCATGAAATGGAAATGAACACGTAGCCCATATAAGAGTGTTTCAGGAGCTATTGTGTCCCCTGAGAAAGTTTAACGTCTTCAGGAGAGGAATCAGAAAGCTTTAAGATAGTAGATCATAAATAATGTTGATGATGGTAATATAGAAAGACTAAGTGGGCTCTTTGTTGTAAAACGGATGTAACACTGGATGCCATGATCAGACAAACATGGGTGGAAGCCTGTGCTACTTACAGGGATACATAGGCTTTCATAGAAAAAGATTTTATAGATAAGGTTGATGGTGGAAGGAATTCACAGTGTGGATGTTGATGGAGTATGACACAAATGGCAGAGGCCTCCAGTCAGTAACAGGACTTACACTCACGTTCCCCTCCTGTGAACCCTCCCATTCTCATTTGTGAAGTCTATAACCTTGCATCACTTCTCATGACAAAGCCATTTGTTCTTCATCATCCCTTAATTCCCATCCTACCTTTGTAAATGATAGCTTGCAGTATTCTAAATGAAGAGATATACCCCAATTACCCAACATATGCCCCTCATCTGAGTAGCCAAAGTTTTTGATTCCACAGAATTTTGTGGTTAATGCAGGTGAAAAGTTAGTATCCCTTTTACAAAGAGAAGGAATTACACTTGAAACACAATCATAGATGAGCAAAAACAGGTGAAATTATTGCCCAGAATATCAAGGCATTGTTCTAGATCCACTTATTTGGATCAGAGGATTCATATACCTTTCATCAGGAAGTCAAAGTCAGTTATTGTAAGTGCCCTTATTATAAGATATAGCATCATATCTACACCATTATATCAAGAAGCAATGTCAGGAAACACTTTAAAAAATATGTGCATGACAGCCTTGGTGTGGGGAGGAGGGACTTGGACCTGCCTCAACTGAATATACCAGGCTCTGCTGACTCCACATGGGAGACCTTGCCTTGGAGGTGGTGGGAAGGGGTGATGGATTACAGGGGAAAGCTTGGGGGTGGGAGGAGGGAAGACAGGGAAATCTGAGGTTGATATGTAAAATGAATAGAAAATCTCTTAATAAAAAAAGAAAAAATATGTGCATGATTAAATCATCTTTCTCTTTTTAAATTTTATTTTATAATTAATTTAATTTTACATATCAGCCATGATTCCCCTGTCCTCCCTCCTCCCACCACCCCACCCCCCTCCTCCCCCCTGCCCACCCCCCATTCCCACCTTCTCCAAGGCAAGGTCTCCCCTGGGGATTCAGCTCAGCCTGGTAGATTCAGTTGAGGCAGGTCCAGTACCCTCCTCCCTATACCAAGGCTGAGCAAAGTGTCTCAGCATAGGCCCTAGATTCCAAAAAGCCAGCTCATATACTAAGGACTGGTCCCGGTCCCACTGCCTGGGGGCCTCCTAAATAGTTCAAGCTAATAAACTGTCTCACTTATCCAGTGGGCCTGGTCCAGTTCCATGGGGGCTCCTCAGCTATTGGTTTTCACTAGTTTGGCTATTTGTACCTATGCTTTTTTCAATCATGGTCTCAATATCTCTTGCTCATATAATCCCTCCTCTCTTTCGCTGATTGAACTCCTGGAGCTCCACCTGGGGCTTGGCCATGGATCTCTGCATTGGCTTCCATCAATCACTGGATAAGAGTTCTATCATGACAGTTAGGGTGTTCTGCCATCTGATCACTAGAGTAGGTCAGCTCGGGCTTTCTCTCGACCATTGCCAGTAGTCTATTGTGGAGTTATCTTTGTGGATTTCTGGGGACCTCTCTAGCATTTTGCTTCTTCCTATTCCCATGGGGTCTTCATTTATCATGGTATCTCTTTCCTTGTTCTCCCACTCTGTTCCTGAACCAGTTGGGACCTCCCACTCCCCTAAGCTCTCTTTCCCCTGACCCTTGCCCTGCATTACCCCCCCCCCCATGTCCAGTTTGCTCATGTAGATCTCATCCAATTCTCTGTCCTTGGGTGATCCAAGTATCTTTCTTAGGGTCCTCTTTACTAGGTAGCCTCCCTGAAGTTGTGAGTTGCAATCTGGTCCTAAATATAACACCAGTACCACAGACACTGAGAGAAACAATTAATAAATGGGACCTCTTAAAACTGAGAAGCTTTTGTAGGGCAAAGGACATGGTCAACAAGACAAAAGGACAGCCTACAGAATGGGAAAATATTTTCACCAACCCCACATCTGACAGAGGGCTGATATCCAGAATATATAAAGAACTCAAGAAATTAGACATCAAAATAACTAACAGTCCAATTAAAAAATGGACTATAGAGCTAAACAGAGAATTCTCAACAGAAGAAGCTCAAATGGCTGAAAGACATTTAAGGAATTGCTCAACATCCTTAGTCATCAGGGAAATGCAAATCAAAATGACTCTGAGATAACATCTTACACCCATCAGAATGGCTAATATCAAAAACACGGAAGATAGTTTATGCTGGAGAGGATGTGGAACAAGGGGAACACTCCTACACTGTTGGTGGGAATGCAAACTTGTACAACCACTTTGGAAATCAATATGGCACTTTCTTAGAAAATTGGGAATCAATCTCCCTTAAGACCCAGCTATACCACTCTTGGGCACATACCCAAGGAATACTCAATCATACCGACACATGCTCAACTATGTTCATAGCAGCATTATTTGTAATAGCCAGAACCTGCAAACAACCTATATGCCCTTCAACTGAAGAATAGATAAATAAAATGTGGTACATATACACAATGGAGTACTACTCAGCAGAGAAAAACAATGACATCATGAGGTTTGCAGGCAAATGGATGGAACTAGAAAAAAATCATCCTGAGTGAGGTAACCCAGACTCAGAAAGACAAACATGGTATGTACTCACTCAAAAGAAGATATTGATGTAAAGCAAAGGATAAATCATCTTTCTTAATTGACATTTTGTTTTCATGTGTGTAAACAGTATAAAATTTAACTTGGAATGAAGCAGTTTGTCTCATAACTTCAATCCAATACAAAGGCAGCAGAGGCAGGCAGATGTCTGTGAGTTCAAGACAAATCTGGTCTACACAGTTCCAGATCAGTCAGCTCATTAGAGTGGGGCCCAGTCTTTTTTTTTTTCAAACGGACCAGTTTGTAATTTGAATGAATTAGCTAAATAATTTTCACTTGCTATTGTGGTTTAAATGTAAAATATATTCCATAGGTTCAAATGTTTAAGCACTGTTTTTCAGGTGTTAGAATCCTTTGGAAGGAAACTTTTTTAGGAGTAGATCCTTGCTAAATGAAATGAGTCACTGGATTTAAGGTGTGATCTCTTGGTTCCACCTCTTGTTTTTTGCTTCCTGAAGGCTGATACAATGGTACTAACCACCTCATGAGCCTACTACCATACCATACATTTTCTGCCATAATGGACTCCTTCACACTTAAACTGTAAGGTAAGGGGAAATAAGCTCTTATTTCTTTAAGCTGCTTTTCATCAGGTATTTGGTTACAGTAATGCCAAAATCAACTAACACAAGTATCAATAAGTAATTGTGCAAGAACAGCACAACAGATTAAAAATCACCCCTGTCTTTCCTTAGTGAATGCACATTTGGGAGGCCAGCTATTTGAGGAGCAGGTTTCCTCCTGAATAAGTCAATTACCAGCCTCTTTACACTTAAAGGCATGGTTATTAATTTAGTGGAATTGGTACATGTCTTATAGGAATGGACATTTGCTTGGTTCATTCAGTTGCAATTTGCTGAATTACTATTATAACCCAGGAAAGAAGGTTATGCTGGGGCAGACTCTGGGTTTAGTGTCAGCTGTTATCTAGAGAAAGATGGATGTGTCACAAGAACTTGGAAGCAAACTTGTAAAGCCACAGATCTCACCAGGAGTTCACACCAAGCACTACTTTCATAAAAGAAAGCCTGAAAAATCTGGACCCGGATTCAATAACTAAGGTCTGTATTGGGAGCCCAGAAAAAGCACCCACAGTGCACAGAAAACTGTCCACATCCCTAAGGGAATCTGTTTTATAAGACATAATAAAAGCCCACTGGTTCTCTCATATCAACTAGAATTAAATGACATGCTTAGAAACGTGTATTTTAGGGTGATACTAACTGTATTGAATTATAATTTTACAGTGGTCTCAGAATTTCCAGTTAAGTGGTTTTCTTACATAAATGCTGAAGGTATGACAGGTCATTTTTGAGGTTCAGTGTGCAACTGATGTTTCTTATGATGCTTTGTGAGCATCACACAATAGTAATAACATCAAGATTGGTTTCCTTCTCATTTCCATATTAATATATTTTTCTATATGGAACATTCTAGGAAATAGCTTCCACATTTATTTCAAAGAATAATGATTAGAATCTGATTTTCAATTAATGTACATTTTGGTAGGTTAATGAGTTTTTCATTAAAAGACAAAACACATTAGAAAAACAATTTAAGAGTACAGAAAAAAAACCCTTTGTCTTGTAGTTTCAGAGTTTTCTCTGAAACAGAAATAGTACAGGTCCATCTATTGCCTGTACTACTCTGGGCCTCAGTGAGGCAAGGGGTGGAGGGTGGAGCAGAGCAACTCAGCTCGTGGCAAACAGGAAACAGAGTGACCAGACAGGACTAGGACATCTTATATTCTGAAAAGACAAGACCCTAGTGACCTAGTTCCTCCAACCAAGACCCAGCTCCCCCAGTACCAGTATCTTTCAATAATCTCCTCAAAAGAACTCATGGAGTAGCCTAGAGTTCTCATGTCCAGAGAGTTGCCCAAATACCCTCAGCTGCCAACCAAGCCCCCCCCCTCCCCCCCGTGCCGTACATGTAATAGTCAAGTCATGAACTGATTTGAGATATTCCTCAGAATAAGAAAAAGAATAATTTCTATGCAAACTGATAACATGTGCAATGGAAAAATTAAATCAAAGGAAGTTGAATTCTTCTGAAGAATATTTGTCATTCTCTGATAAGATGGGTTGCTGGGAAATAATAATTTAATTTCTCAGTTGAGATTGAAAGTGAGGATTTATTCCTGCATGAGTGTGTGAGTGAGAAAGTAAAGGGGTGGAAAGGAGAACAAAGAGGATGCTATTCTCAGGCTTTCTTTGTACTTCATAAGCAAACAATAAGCAATTTAGTAGTCCATAAAAGACCCTGATGGCCAGTGGACAGGAAAATGAGAGCTATAAACAAAAGGGAGGCAAAAATAGACAAATGTGGGCATAGTAAAAGTTTTAAAAATAATTTGACTATTAATTTTTCACTTGACTTGGCTTTATGAGGGTTGGTTAATTTGTGTTATAAAGTGTACCTCAATGTTGTCTATGATGTATATTTCCAGAACCTTTCTCCAATTCTTGCCTTTGTAACTGTATAAAGGCCAGGCTAATCCAATACAAAACTCTTGGCTATTTCTACAATGTACTCTTTTGGTACATAGTAATAGAAACTTCTATTAAATCATAATATTTTTATGTTCTGTATTTATAAATTGAGATTTAGAAATCTGAAACATTATTTTAATTTAATTATTTCTAAAATTATTTATAAATGATTATTTATAAATATAATATTTGCATTACATAAAATGTAATGTATTATATATGTATGGGTGTTTTGCTCCCAGGTATGTCTACACACCACTAGCATGTCTGGTGTCCATGGAGGACAGAAGGCGGCTTTGGAGTCCCTAGAACTGAAATTGCAGACTGCTGTATGCCACCATGTAGGTGCTGGGAATCAGATTTATGACCTGTGAAAGATCAGCTGAGCCATCTCTCCAGCCCTTGAAATTAGAAACCATGTTTTTCTCACTTAAACCGCAGAATAAAATGACAGGTAGTAAATTAAATGCCATAGACATTTAAGTTATTTCAGTTAATTTCATTGCCTTCATTCATCACTTTTGTTTAGAAAGATCCTCTGTAGTCTTGGACTTAAATCAAAGGTGTATGTGTGTGTGTGTGTGTGTGTGTGTGTGTGTGTGTGTGTGTGTGTGTGTGTGTTGAACGAGTACCTGTACACATGTTTGCATGTGTTGGTTAACATGTGTGTAGAGGTATGTGTGCATGATTATGCATGCATGTGTATGGGGGAGTGAGAGGTTGACAATGGATGTCTACATCTGTCCTTCTTCACTGTATTTATCCAGGCAGGCTCTCTCACTTAAACTCAATGCTCACTGATGTGACCAGTCTAGGTAGCCAGCTCATTGTGGGGATCCTTTCTCCATCCTCTGAGCACTAGGATTATAGAAAGGCTTTCAGACGCCCTGGTGTGTCAGGGAGGCTGGTGATGCCAACACCTTCCTTGTACTTACAAGGCACATGCTTAAACAGACTGAGTATCTCATCAGTCCCAAAGACTGATTTTATTTACCACATATTTGTAAATATTTCTGTGTTAATATTTGGCTACTTCAAATATCTAACTGATAGTCAGACGTGCTAGCATGCGATCTTTCTTTCTTAAAACATAACAACAGATCTCCCGAGATGAGTTTGATCTCTAATGAGTCTCGCATCCTGACTATCTCTCCAATAATGTGTTGTTCTAATACATCATTTCTGAAGGCTGTCTCTTTAATGATGTATTGATATAATACATCATCAGCCTGAAGCAGAAGCAAGATACATTGCCTAAAATATGGTATCCTCCATGGAACAAATGATTTTTAGAGCAGATTAATTTTAATTATCAGAGAAAAGAAGTCTCCCTTCAAGCAAATTACATTAGTTTTTCCTAGTCAGTATCTGCATCTCGTCAACAAAATTGGGACACTGGATTTAATAATTTTATTTTGAAGCCAATAAATGATGTACAGCCTCTTTGTTTTCCCAGCTCAGATTTTAAAAAATGGCCTGTGGACTTTTTGTTTTACTTTGCTGCATTTCATAACTGATTTCTCCTTAAATTTTCTCATACATGTATACTGTGCATAAAATAGATTCTCTCTTTACATCCTGTCTTCTCTTTTCTTGTTCTTTTATCTCCTTTCTGTCACTTTTGTCCCCCAAGCAGTTTCCCTTCTACTTTCATGCTATATATATTTATAATTATGTGATTTTGTTTATGAATATATGTATTTTGTACATAGGATGTCAGAAGGACAATGAGGCCAAACATATTTGTATTTTTGAAACTGTCTTAACTATCTTAATATGATTGTCTTCAACAGCACTCATTTTTCTGTAAATAATGTAACTTCATTCTTTATGACTTAAAACAGTCCATTGTACATATGTTCTTTATTTCTGTTATCCATTCTTCTGTTTTTTATCACCTAGGCTGGTTTTAAAACTTACCAACCATGAATTAATTATATTAATATATCTTCTCAAGGTAATTTCAACTTTAGAATACTTTTATGTGTATAGAGCTAACATAATTTATGATCATTTTAGGATTGTTTTCATGTATAAATAAAGTGTAATAACCCACATTATAGAAAAGATACTCATCTTTGTAACATTGGTTAGTTTTCTGTTATTGTAACAAAATACCTGAAGGAACTGATTTAAAAACAGGAACTATTTATTTTGGTTTCTGATTGTGTGGGTTTCAGGACACAGTTAGGTATCCCCATTGATTTTGATGTGGTGGTGAGTCCATTCAATATGGCAGGGATTCCTGATGTGTGAAGCAAATAAATGCCTCATAGTGCCGGGAGAAGCATGGAAGAGATTGGAGTCCTACAATCTCCATTAGCAAATGCCAACTCATCCAGGATATATCATTGCCTAATAATTTCAAAGACTGAGGGCAAACCTTTATCCCATGGGCATTTTGGACACACATATCCAATTAGCAAATGTGTTTTATGTATAACTAACTTTCATGAAAGAATGCTGATCAGTCCTGCTGCAAATTACTTGCTCCAAATGTTTACTTTTTCCTAATATTTAGTTACAGTTTTTCCATATGTGATGGCCATAGGTAATTGTCAACTTTAGAGAACCTTTAGTCACTTGGGAAAAAAGACCTCTGGGCAAGTCTATGTGGAATTATCTTAACTTCAGTAAGACCTGCCCACTGAGTGGTATGGGTCCATAGTCAGGCAGGCTATCCTGGACAGCACAACAAGGAGAAAGTGAGTGGAGTTTTAGACTACATAAATTCATTGCTCACTTCTTCTAACTGTGAGTTTTATGAGATCAGCTGTTTCAAGCTCCAGATGCCTTGCTTTTCCCAGCACAACAGACTAGAACTTGAATCTGTGAGTCAAGACAGTCCCTTTCTTCTTAGGCTCCTTCCTTGGTCAATTTATCACAGCAACAGGAAAGAAACCATAACACCATCTATATTAATTGTCTATATATTTGAACACTCCGAACTTATTAAATCTCTGAAATAGATCCCTTATATGAGATAGTTTGGGACAAGAATTTTCAGTTCAAAGAATCCACAGATTCCTCTTTCTGTGCCTGTGTAAGTTACTATGAAAATATTTGGGTTTAGATGTCAATCAATCTGTAGTGTAGAGACATTGTTTGTTGCCATGCTTCATCTGGTGTTTTTGGCTTCCTGCCTCTCCATTATGTTGTCTCTCTGTGCCTGTCTTTCTTTTTCATTTACACTGAGAAAAACAGTCATTTAACAAATCTACAGATTCTTCTCTAGATGCTTCTCTGGTGCTGATACTTGTCACCATAACTATGAATTACTAATGTGTGTTTTAGTCTACAAATTTACAATTTACAACTCTGCATGCAAGTCTCTCTGTCATCTTGAATTTATCATTCAATGTCATTGTATAACCAGTTGGAAAATTCTCCTAATGTATTGACTACAGTTAGTCGTATGTGTCTTAAGAGTAACTGGATGTGTCATCAGCTGGCAAAAGGAAGGGGGTCTTTCCCTTTATTACTCATCTTTATTTTACTTAAGGCACAACATACATACTGTTAAGAAGTTAACAACAGTCATTGTTTTCTTTCTTATTTTTTGAGAATTTCATATAAATCATTTATGATATGTCATGTCTACCTTTTTCTCTCCCCACTCCAGCTATTCCTTGCTACCCTCACATATGTATATATAGATGCATAATCCACCGAATACATTTAGAGTTGATTATGTGTGTACTTATTTAGGGCTGACCACTTAGGATTGGATAACCTAGCAGACTGATTCTACTTCTCTCAGGAGCCATTAAATGCCTAGAACTTTTCACCTAAAGGTAGAGTCCTGTGAGATTTTTTCCCCATATATGTTGGCTTCTTAACTGGGGCTACACAGGTCTTCTTTATCAGGTGAGCAAATTTTTGAGGTTTCATGGATGCAGCTTCTTTGTCATATATAGAAGACACTACACTATTTTAAAGTAAATAACCTGGCCCTCTGGATCTTACAATCTTTCTTCTACATCTATGAAGGCCCCTGAACCTTAGGTATAGGTGATTGTAGATGTGCCATTTGGGTCTGGGCACCCCATATTCAGTTGTTCTCTACATTTTGACCAGTTGTTAATTTCTATAATTGAAATATACATAGAGAGATAACATAAAGTTGAGTGGATATGGAAGTGGGAAGCATCTGTGAGAATTTGGGGAGGGAAAAACATGATCAAAATGTATTGTATAAAATTTTTTAAATTTAGATAGAAAAAACCCATAAAACGCAAAATTTAACCACAGAAAGATTAATAGTGACCACCAGAGTAGCTCCTAAAGAATGATTGGAAATGCTAATGCCTTTATATTATTGAAAATATGTAGTTTTTTTCTTTGAAATATTTGAGCACTTGATATATGGGGTGAGCTGAGGTAGTCTGACAGAAACAATAATGGGTGAAGAATTATAACTTTCCTTCATTGTCTTCCCTTGTTAATTCTATTAAATTAAATTTCATATTAAAACATTAGCTCAAAAGATCATAAGCACAGTGGAAAGTTCTCTGAGACACAAACAGCTTGTGAGCATGCCTATCCTCACAAGAAAATCACCCAGATACATGGGAAATAAGACTTTTGTTAGGTTCACTAGAAAACAGGTCACAGGTCAATCACAATTCTACAGATCTGTAGAGGAAAAAATACAGAGTCATAGCCAAGAGCAGCTGGTGGCAGTACGGGTTTGTACGCAGCTGGCAACTGTTTGACATTTTGGAAGTCTGAGTGTGGAGTGTTAAGAGACTTAAAATCTCAGTGTTGGGTTAGAGTCCTACACTTCCATGGGTTGTGCCTCTAGAAAAATCTCTGTGTTCTCACTGTAAAATCAGTAACACTTTCATCACGCTTCTACCTGGAACAGGGACTACAATGAAGTATTCCCACCTGTTCTTTATAGTAAACTGCAGAAGTGACAGCTCATTATTGGACATCTTAACACTATGCAAAGGGACACTTGGCAAAACCAAGTGTTTTCAAACCTTTCTAGTCATATAAAGATATAAAAAATGATTAAAACATAATTTTGAATTGTTAAAGAGAGTCAAGCCCAGGAAAAATCCTGAAATTAAGTCATAAGATTATAGACTACCTCCCTTCTCTACACCTGGGTCTGTATTACCACATCTGGTATAGTAACTATGGAGAAGGACACTGACTCTTCTTAGAAAGGAATTCTGAGGGAGACCCATAGACTGTAGGAGAGATAATCAACTACACAGCAATGTATGCAGAAAAGTTCCAACTCCTAAGCAGGTCAACAGCAATCCTAACAGTGATGGTTTAATATACTCTATTCCTGCCACCCCATATATGACACATCTCTTTCAACAAGAACTACAATGCCACTGACTATGAGCTAAATCACAGTGGCAAGTGACAGAGCAGACACTGGAACTAGATTAGGACAATACAACACAATCTTTCCAGCCAAGTAAACATATTTAATATACTAAAGGACCTAACTTATAAGAAGCAGATATGCTAAATGTGGTGGCACATATCTGCATTGCCAAGAGCTGGGAGGCTGAGGCAGGAGGACCATCATGAATTTCAGGCCAGCCTAGCCTACATAGTCAGACTCTCAGTACAAACAACAACAAAGTAGCCATCATAAGAGAATAGAGGGGAATAATGGAGATTTAGAGTTTAAAGGAATCTAGAAGAAATTAATGCCATGGGGGACTGGAAAGATGGCCAAATAATTAACAGAACTTGCTGCTCTTGCTGAGGATCCAGGTTGGTTCCCAGCAGCCAAATGGTGGATCTCAACTACTTGCAACTCCAGTTTCTGATATTCAGTCCCCTCTTCTAATATCCTCCAGCACTAGGGACAAACATGATGAACATATTTACAAGCAGACAAAATAACAACAACAACAACTACACATAGACAAAAAATAAATCTAAAAACAATTTCAAAAAAAGAAAAATAATACTTATGATCCATTAGTACTTTGATGTAACTGTGAAGGTATTGGACAGCAACCTCTCAAACTAAAATACAAAACATGGAGGAAAAAAAGAAAAGAAATACACACAAGTAATGAGAAAACTCAGAAAACCCACAATCTTGTGACAGTAACAGATGATGTGACATGCACACAGTTGGAATGCCAGAAGGAGCGGAAGAGTGAAGGAAGCTGGAGAAATATTTAATGCAATAACTCACATTCCTCAAAATTTATGACAGACCCTAAAATACAGATCCGAGAACCCAGAAATGACCAACATGTGACCTAACAGTTAAGATAAATACTCAACTGAGAAAAACCAATGGTAAAGGGAAAAATGTTTTAAATCCAGAGTCTGAATAGTAGCCTTGACTTCATCTGGTAATACAACATTGGTTTTAATTCTTAAATGTACAGATTTCATATAATTTCAAATAAAATCTCAAGCAAACCTCACAATTACGTTCACCACACTGGTGACACCACACTGTGTGGACAACACACAACACAACAGCATGAGGGTATTATCTTTGACCAGTGATTGAATGAATACTTTGACATTAATATGGAACATCTCTGACTAGATTATAAGCCTAAACTCAAGGCTTCTAAACTTTTACAGAATGCCACAGAAAACCTAAGTGACCTGATGTTGGGTGATTAGTGTCAGATGGAACACAAACAGGCAATGCATGAAATAACAAAATGACAAACTATGCATTATTGGAATAGAAACCTGCATGTTGATGACTGTTGTGGAAATAATGAGCCAAGTAACAGACTCTAAGTAAACACCTTTTAAACACTTACCAGGGCCTGGCCTGGGGTTACACACCTTGAGTCAGTCACAAGGCTGAGATAGGTGAATTCTTGAAACCAGCCTAGGCAGCAACTTTATTTATAATATCCTTAACTGGAAGCAACTAAGATGCCTACCAATGAGAAGCAAAATGACACTACAGCATGCCTAGCAAAAGAAGGTTATTCAGAAATGTCAAGAAATGGATTATCAAGAAAAAACAAAACAAAAGAGAAATGTCTTAAAATGATACCACTAAACCCAGAAGTCAGCTAAAAAGTGCATGTACTGGCAAATGTGAATGAGCCTGGGGGGTGTGAGGCATTTACCCACCAAACCCCACAGCTCCCCAGAGTTTTCTTGAGTGTGAGCAGCAGGAAATATTAGATAGAAGGATTTATATTGCGGAGATAAACAGATAGAAAATAAAGGATAACCTCGACAGGCCTGGAACCTTTTCCAAAGGGGCCCCGACTGTCTCTGCTCCAGGGTATTTATAGAGATGCCAAGGGGTGGAGTAAAAGACCTCCTCCCCTAGCACAGTCAAGTGCAGACCATTTCAGATACCTGCACTCAGGCCCGTGGCCCTAATCATCCTCAATGCAGACCTGCTGGTTAAAGCCACGAGGAACCTGAAAACGGGCTCCCACAGGGAGGTGAATCTGTGGCAGAGCACTTGAATGACATACAAGACACTGTGGGTTTGATCACAAGCACAGCAAGAAAAGAAAAAGGAAAGCAAAATACAGAAGTGGTGAAAAGGTTTCTAACCACAAGGAACTAGAGGATGATAAAAGATGAGTAGGTGGAACACACAAAATGTTATCAGGGCACTGAAACTGTTCTGTATGATACTATAATGGTGGATCCATAACACTAGACATTGGTCAAATCACAAAGAATTGCACAAGTGAACAACCTCGCTATGAACTGTGCATGTTAGTTAACTAATTCTGTTGATACTGGTTCACTGATTATAACAAAAGTTCTGCACTCATAAAATATTAATAGGAGAAAGTATGAACTTTGTGTGTGCACATGTCTGTGTGTGCATAGCTATGCATGTATATGAATGCTTGAGTGTCTTCATGAGTGGGTGGATATGTTCACAATTATGCACATGTGTCTGTGTGTACATGAATGCGTGGGTATGCCCATGAATATGTGTATGTGTATGAATGACTGCTTTGTGTATGTATTTGTGTGCAAGTGTGTGTTGTGGAGAAAATTTGTGCAAAATCCATGAAATTTGGCTGCATATTAAGCATCAAGTTCTCCTTTAAAAACAAAAGAAAAGAGACAGAACCAAAGCTGGGAAACATGAGTAGAGTTATTCTTATTCCAATTCAAGGGCTTTGCAGAGAAAAGATCAGAAACTCTTTTTGCAGCTTGTTTTGTCTTCCTCCCAACAATTCTCACCCTTTAGAAGTACCCATACTCCTGGATTTTGTGATTCTTTCCAGGACGTGTTAATGTTGACTTTTTTCTGTGTCTGTCATATTTGTATGTGTGCCATTGCCGTTAGTTTATTGAAGCACACAAGTGAGTTATTCTCTAAACTCCTTGTTTTAACATGATCACCTATAAATATCTTAATTTTAAGATGATATGTGCAAATGGCCAACAAAAAAGATGCAATTTTCATGTTTAAAGCAAGACTCGAGGCAACCATCAATCTAATGGAGACTGTATTCAGAGAGCCCATGACTTTGTGGAACAAAGTACTTCATTGAGAAAGAAGAAAGTGAAATACAGGTAAACAAGTAAAGACCTAGTTTAATTAAAATACCATTTCATTTCAACTATGAAGAGCTCTACCTTAGCCTTAATATAAACTAATTAAAAGTCATGTCAACAGTTCCAATCTCAAAGGAAAGAGGAGAGGAAAATAAAGGAAAGAGAAAACTGTTTGAACTGTGTTAGAGAAAAGGGATAGTCAGAAATCCTGATTAGAGTGGGAGGAATAAATTATTAAATCGCCCACGCTCTCCATTTATAATCTCTATTATTTAATTTTGCATCCATAAATGTTCTCATGCAATCACTGGTAAAACACTAATTAGTATTTCTGAACTGATTCATTCTATGCTTGACCTTTGAATAATTAGCTCATGAATTCTGTTCTTTTTGTATACAAATAGCTTGGAAAAACTGATTTCCTTCAGTTCTGAATATCTGATGTTTAATTAAAATAGCTTTAAGTTTCTTTTTCTGAACTCACTGAAGCCACATTTTATCACAGTGCAGTGTCTTCATTAATTATTTTGAATTGAGATGCATTACTTTATAATAGCAATTCAGTTTTAATATAGACTCCATTTTAATGATTCTTGGAGAACTGAAGAGGATTCTTAAAACAATAATTATGTCTTATGCTATCTTTTCAGGATAATTGCAAGGAAGAGAGTATTGTGATTTTGTAGACGAGGAAACTAAAACACAGTTAAAATAGTTTTAACAGAGCACATTAAGACATCTGTGTAAGATGTGAGGTATTTTTATGGGTGTACTTGACCTTACCAACATTTTCCTATGTTCATGCCTATGGTCACTGTCAGCTCCATGAACTCCACATGAAAAATGTGTTATTTAGTGAACAAGTTCGTTATTTCTATTATAGCAAAGAAACCTCAATCTCATAGAATATTAACTATGTGTCATAAAGGTAAATCAAGGGAAGATATGGTAGGATTTCATGTTT
Organism: Peromyscus aztecus; assembly: GCA_902168405.1. Taxonomy (NCBI): domain Eukaryota; kingdom Metazoa; phylum Chordata; class Mammalia; order Rodentia; family Cricetidae; genus Peromyscus; species Peromyscus aztecus. The sequence continues at coordinate 35,686 of CABHPQ010145678.1, forward strand.
GAGCTGGTCTTGGCACAAGCAAAACTTGTTTGGATAGGGCAAAGTATATTCCATGCTGGCTTTAGGTGTGTGGCATAGAAGGGAAAGGGCATTAGAATGACTCTCATGGAGGAAGTTTTCAAAAGAAGCTGCTCAGTTGAGCCACAGTCTTAGAGAGAGATTTGAAGACTCAAACAGATTGCTATTTTCTATTGTTCTCATTGTTAGTAAAACTGGGACAGAAAGCAACTTTGCTCAGTGTTTATTAATATCAATATTGGTAATACGTTCATTTTTCTTCCACTGATTTGTATAGATTTGGACTATATATCTGAGTGTGGTATGGGAAGATTTTAAGTAAGCTTGAACCTAACTCAGGTTTCCAGATTAGTAGACATGTCACACTATGGATATTGGGACTTCATCCTTTCCACTTGCAACTCCAGGATCACAGTATTTAAGAACCAAGGGAAGGGCTGTACTTCCAAACAAGCAGCTCATCTTAACATTGTCGACCTTGTTGTCATTTCTTTTTAATATCAGACTTTTTGCTTCCGTGAACATTTGGTGATTGGATGTACTCATCAAATTTTGCAAAGTAAAAAGTATATTTGGGGTAAATAATAAAGCAGCTTGCTATAATGATGTTTCATATCTAGAAATCTCTCGCTCATAAAGGTACTTCCCAAGTGGCCTGAGATGCTCTGTCTTCCCGTCATTTTTCAACGAAGTCTTTCAACAAAGACTGTAAGTTTGGGATAACTGACAGCAACTGGTTGAGGCTTCTTTAGCTTCCCACTCTGTCTGCCCTACTGTACCTCCTACGCTATCTTTCTGGGTTAAATGATCATCCTGACAAAAGGGAAAGCAGTGGAGCATAATCTGATTTGGGATTGATTGTCTTCTACCAGATCTATCTCTTATTGGATTCACAGTCACTTCATTGTACAGTGTAGTAATTATAGTCTGGGCCCTGTAGGTATGACTGCTATCATATCACCAGGTAGTATACATCACCACAGATTATGAAGTTATGGATGTCATAGGTGAAGGCACACAGGAAAAATTTGTATCCCAGGTTGTTTGGTTGAGAGAAGTGGGGAGTAGTAAATATGGAGTAAAGATTAGCATGCAGGGACTCTTCAATTGTATAGTTAATAAGCATGAGTGAAAATGCAGAGAATGAATCTAATTTTTGGATACACAGTTGAAAACCGTGTCCCTTCAGAAATGTACACTCAAAGGCAGTGGTTCCTACACAGATGCTATATGCAATTATTCAATTTCGTGTTGTGCTAAATCACATACAACATAAGCAGAACAAAATTTACTCCCAAAATATGCTGCTTCTTAGGATTGACTACATTTTTTTTTCATTTTTATTGGTTATTTATAATTTAGTACAACATATTCTGATCATATTCAATGTTTTTCTCAACTTCTTTCAGATCTACCCTCTCCTTACTCCTCTGACATTGTGTCTTCATTAAAAAAAACTATTAAGAACAATTTATGCTGCTGATATGCTCTTGGGTGTGTGGCCATCAACTGGAAGTAGTCAATTTACCAAAGACTGTGCTCTTAAAATAAACTTGACCCTCCCAGTCCCAGAAGCTGTCAGTTGTCAATAGCTCTTCAGCTAGTGATGGCTTTCATACACTTCCTCTATCTGCATGTGGATTATGTTTAACTTAAGTTTACTTATGTTGTTACATACTCATGTTGTCACAATTGCTATGAGTTTATATGTGCAAAGTCTCCATTGTGGTTCCCAAACATTGTTTCCTTGTAGTCATCTACCACCTTTGGCTCTTACACTCTTTATACCTCATCTTTTACATTGATTTCTGAGCCTGGGAGGAGGTTTCAGTATGGAGATGTCCCATTTAAGGCTGAAAATTCTGCAGTTTATTTTTCTCTACATCTTGACAAGTTTTGGGTCTCTGTGCTAAGTGCCAAATATAAAAAGCAAGCATCTCTAATTAACAAAGTCATCAGGAGTTGAATGTGATGTCCGTTTAGCAGAATAATAGTAGTAGGTACACCTGTAGGTCTTCTGACCTGTTTAACTGCAGGTTCTTGGCCCCAGTGATGGTGCTACATATGGGTATAATCTTTTGTAGTGACACTTAAATCCATTCAGAAAGTAGTTGCTTCTTGTGACACTCATGCCACTCTTGCACAAGTGGGTATATGTTGCCAGGCCAGTCATTATTGTAGCTTTCAGCATTCACAGCTGGGTGTGATTGATGATTACTTTTCTCCAACAGCAGAATACATAGCAACTTACAGCACTCTAGAAGCTAGCCAGTAGGGATGATGCTTCCAGGTCAGTACCAGTTTGATTCCTCTGCGTCCTATACTTATGTATGTGGTGTCTTCAGATATGGTCTTATGGTTAAGTTCTGGAGGGTAACCAAGAGCATTGACAATGTTCATAATGTTTGTTGGGCTCTGTGAGCCTTGCTTTCCAACAATTCTGAAACAGGTAAACCATTCCTGGCACTGGCTTTTCATTTGTTAGCTGGTGTTGTCCAGTAAGGGTGTTATTATCCCATTAGAGAGTAATTCCATTTAAACTCTTTTTTAATGATTTTGTTTATATATTTGAAGAAGCTCCTATAGTAGTAGGTTTCTATATAACTTTCTCAAAAGGGCTGTAGTGCTAATTATCCATCTCTCCCATTCTCCACTCCATTAACCTTCCTGTTCCATTATTCACCTTTATATCTTTATACCACTGCATTCTATCTCCCCTCCTATGAAACAACTCCCATGGCCCATTACTAAATTCCTGACCTCTATAGCTTTTCAAAATGAAACATATATACATAAATATTCATGTTAGCTTTAAGTACATTCTTTTTTTGTTGTTTTTGTTTTTGTTTTTCGAGACAGGGTTTCTCTGTGTAGCTTTGCGCCTTTCCTGGGATTCACCCTGTAGCCCAGGCTGGCCTTGAACTCACAGAGATTCACCTGGCTCTGCCTCCCGAGTGCTGTGATTAAAGGCATGTGCCACCACCACCCAGCTAAGTACATTCTTAATGTACAGCCATGACCACCTTTATGCCCAAAATGCTCTAGTTGGAAAAATGGAAACTCTACCATTCAACAATGAATGACTCTCCCTTTCTTGTACTCAAGAATGGCAGGTACCATTAAGCTTTTTATCTTCATTATGTTGACAAGTCTAAGAACCTCACATGCACAAAATTCTGGAATGTTTTTCCCTTGTTCTTGAATTACTTCATTTAGCAGTCATTTTCATGTTCCTACATTTGTCATATGTCAGAATTTTCTCCCTTTTCATTGTATGTTCACTCTAAATAAATTTTAAGTCAGTATGATTCATACAATTTACAAATAAACTCCACCTGTTTTCTCTGAAGCTCATGTGATAATCCAGATAGAAAACCTTTTATCATCCAGTTCCCTTAAGACTTGAACTTTTGTTAATCCTTCTGTCATATTCTCACTAAAGACTAACCAGCATTTTGTCACCAAATATTAAACTTCATTTGTTCTAAAATTATATATGTGAATACGTGGAACCACTAGGTGGTAATTACCTACTGGTAATATTAATCATAGAAACTGATTCTTGCTTTTAGAGTATATATGAGATTCATTTCTTTCATTCCTGACTTCTCATTGAATGAAGATAGTACTTTTGTCTTAGCCACTCATCTCTTGACATTTCAGTTTGTTCCAGTGTTGAAATGTTATGAATACAGCTCCACAAACATATATCTTTATGACGAGTTCCTAAGATTGTGTATGCTAGGTTGTTCCATTAAGAAATGAACTCAGATATACAGAATGAATATGCCATTTAGCATTCCTACTAATTGGAGATTCTTCTACCTCTTGAAGATTCAATATTTTTGAATGTTTTCAGCTTATTAATCATATGTGATACATTGCGATGTAATAACAAGAGGTTATTTTCATACACTTATTAGGTACTTACATATCACAGCTTTTGAAATACATGGTCTTACATTTTAGCAATTTGTTAATTAATTTTTTTACAGAATTATCATATCTTTGGGAATTAAGTCTTTTACTGGTATAAGCAAAAATTTTATCTCAGACATTATATTATTGCCTTAATTTTACCATTATTGTGTTCTTTAGAGCAAAGCTTTGTTAATTTCAATTTATCAATCTTGTTTGCCTTTTATGATTTTAGGCTTTAATATTTATATACCAGTCAAAACAAAGCTAAGATTGATTCCCGTGTTTTCTTGCATTTGCACAGACATTTCCAGCATCATTTATTAAAATGACTTATTTGTCCCTTGAGTTGTTTTGTGACATTTCTGAAAGTCAAGTGGTCTTTTCCATGTTGGGGTTTTGTGGACTCTATTTTATTCCATATATTCTACTTACCTATTGTCTCCTTCTCTTAATCACTGTAACTATCTCACTGAAATTATGACATGGGATAGTGTGAGTCCTCTGTGCTGTTTTTACAAAAGTGCTTTGACTTTTCAAGGATTCTGCATTTCTACAAGTGTGTTAGTATAACCTTGTAAATCTCTGCAAAATTCCACAGAGATTTTAATAAGGGTTGTTTGAATTTAAAAATTAATTTTACCAAAAAGAAAGTCAAATATGTTAAAGAATTTATGCCCTTTGTTTACAAATAATAGTATATGTATTGACCAAAAGTTCTTCCTATTCCTCAATATCTCAAGGATCTATATTGATAGCTTCCTGTTTTTGAATTATGTATTTATTTATTTCCCAGGTTTTTGAGATATCTCACTATGTACAGAAGGTTATCTTGAATTTGTAGCATATTCCTGGTTCAGCCTCTGCAGTGCTGAGCCTACAGGCATATGCTATGGTGCCCAGTATCCAGAGGGAACTCTTTTCTTTCTTGATATTTCTCATCTCTCTCTCTCTCTCTCTCTCTCTCTCTCTCTCTCTCTCTCTCTCTC
>CABHPQ010145681.1:0-27500 GCA_902168405.1 Peromyscus aztecus
GCGCGCCGGCGCTCGGCTGCACTACTTCCCTCGGGAACTCTAGGTGGTCCCCTCCGCTGAGGCGCCATTGGACCAGGCCGCCGCGGACCCAGGAGGGGCACGAGAGCCGCTAAGCCCGGAGCAACAGCCGCGACGGCAAACGCGAGGCGGGCTCGGTGTGCGGACGCAGGAGCGACACGCTCGGCCCTCAGCCGACTCGCGGCCAGACGTGAGCAATCGGAGGCCGAGCAGGGGGAGGCGGGGTCTTCTCGGCCCTTGGCGCCGCTCCTCTGGGGCACCTTCGAAGTTCAGCGTTCTCCAGTAGCAGTGCTGAGGCGACAGCGTGGGTGAGTCAAGCCCACAGCCATACGGTGGGCTGGACCATGTTGACCTATCCCCCACGGCCGTCACCCTCTTCCCCAGAAAGCTGCACTGAGAATCCTGTTGGAGCTTTGAGCTGCCGGACCAGCCTCTTGGACAAGCATTACCTGCCTGCGAGTGGGCAGGTCGGGGGGACTTTGAGTCCTTGCACAGGACGAGCAGGTGAAATCATGGAACTGGATGCACGACTCAGTAGCTCCTTTCCTAAATAATCCTTTGTGGTTTTATAAAAGGTAGAAAACTGTTTCTTTAATTTCCTGGCAGCTTCAGTATCATCCAGAAATTAATTTTAATGCAAATTACATTTAGCTCCGATATATGTAGAGCTTACTCCCTTTTCAGATTATTATTTGCAGTGCTGAGTGTGGATCCCAGGGCTTCTGGCATAGTGAACAAGTGCTGTATCATGGAACTAGCATCACTCCCACCACCACCACCCCCATTATCATTGCCTTAATTGTTTTTTCAGTACTAGGAATTGAACCTATGGTCTTAGCATACTAGACAAGTGCTGTACCACTAAACTATATCCCCAGGCTTGTTTTACTTATTAATATGGAGACAAGGACTCATTAAGTTGCCGAGGCTAGCCTTGAACTTTCTTTATAGCCCAGGCAAGCCTTAAACTTTCAATCCTCCTTCCTCGGGTGGGGGTGGGGTGGGAAAGGTGTTACAGGTGTGTGCCACTGCCATGCTTGCAGAGATTTTTGTTGCCATCAATCATCATGATCTCCCAAGGAAATAAATGGTTTTCTATTTTGGGGGCAATTCACAAATTCTATATTTGAACGTGGAAATAAACTTTTTGGTTTATTTTCATATTAGTAAATGAGTTTCCTCTTGTTTAGTTGAGCAAAATTGGCTGGTATCAGAACTGAAAAAGAAAGAGGAGGGCTCCCTCTGCTCCCGTTTGTAACTTGAGTTCTCTCCACCAGGAAGAAGTCCAAGACAAAGATCTTGTTATAGGAGTTCACAAAAAATACCAACATGTCATGTTCCGCGCCATTTAAGATGAGATTAGTTCATTTGGACCTCAAGGGAGCACCACCAAAGGTTTCATATCTCTCTGAGGTAAGGTCTCCCTTCACCTCTCAATAATCACCTTTTACTCTGCGGAAGTGGGCACTGGTGATACAACCTTGAGGATCATGGATCAGGCAGGGTCATGACAGAGCATAAATGTTTCCTTTTCTCCCAGTTCCTCTCAAAACCAGACAGAACAACCAGGATGGCACAAAAAAAAAGAAGGAACCACGACGTCTTTGTTGTGGCTCAATTGTATCCACCAAAAGGATAAGTTTAAGTCTTAACACTTAGTACCTGTACATATGACCTTACCTGAAAATAGTCTGTGGAGAACTGACCAGTTAAGATGAGGTTATACTGGGTTTCTGTGAGTCCGAATAAGAAAGGTAGATTAAGGGGCTGGAGAAATGGCTCAGTGATTAAGAATATTGGCTGCTCTTCCAAAGTACCCAGGTTCAATTCCTAGCACCTACTGTCTGTAACTCAAGTTCTAGTAGATCTGACTCCCTCATACAGACGTACACACAGGCCAGATACCAACACACATAAACATTCAATGAATAAATAAATAAGAATTACTTTTTTAAAAAGGTGGACTATGCGTGGGGTATATTGATAGACCCCAGACTCAGGGCACTATCCTCTCAGGTGGGCGCCCCAGAAACCCCGGACTCCAGACCAGTTGATGCAATCGCAAGAGGCTTTATTTTGAACGTTTGCGCAAACTGGCCCCCCTACACCATTCAGTGAGAGGAGCCCCGAACAATAATTGCAGGCATCTTTTAAAGGCATAAACCACAATATTAGCATAACATTTGGGGCAATACACAATTGGCTAGTTTAAAGATCAGCACCGGGGAGGGGGGATACAGCTATGGGGACTGCTTTTCTTCCTAGAATAGCCACAGGATGTTCTGCTAGACCCGGACAATGTCACAAGGTTATTCTGCTGATGCCACAAGAAATATGACAAGAATACTTCTGCTGAGGCTAACGGTTTGGGGTCCTGGTTTGGGGGCCTGAGGCTGGTACTCATTCCTCCTTTTTATGTTTAACTCTTTCAATATGTTTTGGGGGAGCACACTGTACACTCGCCCATGTGTGTGCATGGGGAGATCCGAGGTCAACAACAGATGTTTTCCTCTATTACCACATTTTTTTCTTGAGACAGGATCTCTCACTGAACCTGGAACTCACCAGCGCTGGGGTTACAGGCACACACCCCATACCTGGCTTTCACATGAGTGTTGGGGATCTAAACCCAGGCGGAAGAGGAGAAGACACATGAGAAGGACACCCTGTGACAACAGAAGCAGAGACTGGAAAGTGAACAGGAAGGATAGTTAGAACCACCAGAAGCTGAAAGAGGCAGGAAGGACTCTCCCAGGAAGCCTTCAGAGAAAGCATGTCCTGCCAAGTCCTGGATTTGGGACTCCTGGCTTCCAGAACTATCAGAGAAAATTCCTGTTATTTGAAGCTATTTCATTTGTAGTCATTTCTTACAACAATCCTAGAATTCCGACACATTATTCAACATGAACATAGTAGCACTCATCTGTAACCCCAGTACTTGGGAAGTAGAGGCAGGAGGTTCAGGAGATCAAGGCCAGCATTGATCCCATAGCAAATTCAAGACCATCCTGAACTACATGAGACATTGTCTCAAAAAAGCGGTAGTGCCAGGCAATGGTGGCACAGGCCTTTAATTCCAACACTGGGGAGGCAGAGACAGGCAGATCTTCGTGAGTTCCAGGCCAGCCTGGTCTCAGATCTCGTGAGTTCCAGGACACCCAGGGCTGTTACACAGAGAAACCCTGTCTCAAAAAAACAAAAAACAGGGGCTGGAGAGATGGCTCAGAGGTTAAGAGCACTGACTGCTCTTCCAGAGGTCCTGAGTTCAATTCCCAGCACCCACATGGTGGCTCACAACCATCTGTAATGAGATCTGGTGCCCTCTTCTGGCTTGCAGTCATACATGCTGTATACATAATAAATAAATAAATCTTTAAAAAAAAAAAAAAAAAAACAAGCAAACAGAAGAGGTGGTGATGGGGAGCTGGTAAGATAGCTCAGTAGTAGCAGGCGGCAGCAACGGCGCTGGCACACGCCTTTAATCCCAGCACTGAGGAGGTAGAGACCGGCAGAGCTCTGGGTTCGAGGCCAGCCTGGTTTACAGAGTGAGATCCAGGACAGCCAGGGCTACACAGAGAAACCCTGTCTCGGAAAACAAAATGCAGAACAAATACCAGGCAGTGATGGCACACTCCTTTAATCTTTGAGTTTGAGGCTAGCCTGGTCTATAGAACAAGTTCCAGATGGCCAGCAGAACAAGAGGTGAGTGAGGTGTTACATGGCTATAGTCAGTATTTGGGATGTAGAAGCAGGAGAGTCAGGAGTTCGAGGTCATCTTCAGCTATATACCAAGTTCAGGGTTAGCCTGGGCTACATGAGACCCTATCTCAAAAAAAAAAAATGTAGAGCATTGATGAACTTAAGGATTTAGAAGTACTGTCTAGTCATTGAATATATCCAAGTGAGCAAAGTACCTGAGATGTACAGCCTAGTTACAGAGCCCATATGGGGTTAACCCATATGATCCTCACTGAAAAGGACTACATTGTTCCTAAGCCAGAGGAGGTGGCTGTGAAGAAGGAAAAGATGTCCCAAAGAAACTGAAGAGGCAAAAGCATACATTATAGGAATAAATTCTGCATAAGATAAAAACAAATAATAAATACATTAAAAAGCTGGTTGGTGACTTAGACCAGATCCTAGCACTTAGAAGGTGAAGACAGGAAGGCCAGTTCAAGGTCATCTTTAGCTACATAATAGGTTTTGCTATGTGAGGGCCCCTGTTTTGACACATATATACACCCATCCCACTGAAAAAAGGGAGAAGGAAGAAAAAAGGAAAGCTCTCACTCAGCAATCCTAGTGACATGCTAGCTACAGTAACTCAGGGCAGTACAACCTTGGCAAAATGTCCATGGAGGGTTCTGGCCAGTGCCATCTGAACTCCCATCAGATGTGCCATTTTGGAAATATTCTTGCCCGAAGAATGAAACATGGCTTTTAAAACATGATCAGTGACATGGCTCAGTGGATGAAGCCCCTAGCTACTAACCCTAAGAACCTGAATTTGATCCCTAGGCCCCACAGGTGGAAGGAGAGAACTGACTCCTGCAAGTTATGCTCTGACTGCACATGGTCTGTGTGCGTGTGTGCCCACACACATATATATATACATATAAACAAGTGTAATATTTTAAGCCGTGCGGCGGCACACCTTTAATCCCAGCACTCAGGAGGCAGAGCCAGGCGGATCTCTGTGAGTTCGAGGCCAGCCTGGTCTACAGAGCAAGATCCAGGACAGGCACCAAAACTACATAGAGAAACCCTGTCTTGGGGGGAAAAAAAACAAAAACAAAACACCACAAGTGTAATTTTTTTTATTTATTTTTTAACTTTTATTTATTTTATATTCATTGGTGTTTTGCCTGCATGTATGTCTCTGTGAGAGTATCAGAAGCCCTGGAACTGGAGTTACAGACAGGATTGAGCTGCCATGTGGGTACTGGGAATTGAACCTGGGTCCTCTGGAAGCGCAGCCAGTGCTCTTAGTGCTCTTAACTGCTGAACCATCTCTCCAGCCCCACAAGTGTAATATTTTTAACTTGTCTCTAACACTTCTGTAGCTAACTACTAACTTCAGGAAAATGGACAATAGGTATGCTAAGGGACATTTGAGAATGCATCAGAACCATAATTTTGAGACCCACACAGAACAAATGTTGATTTTTAGCAAGTGATTTTAGCAAATAAATTTGAAATTAAAAAACAGTGTTTGTTATCACATGAGGAGGCAAGTGTGGGCTACATAGTTAGCTCTAGGCCAGCTTAGAATGCAGTGTGTTACCCTGTCTCAAAAAGAACATTGTATAGCCAGGGAGAAAGACAGTCAGATCTCTGCAAGTACCAGGCCAGCCAGAGCTACATAGTGAGACCCTATCTCAAAATTAGCACAGATACTGCTTTAAAAATCTGCTCAAGGGCCGGGTAGTGGCGCATGCCTTTAATCCCAGCACTCGAGAGGCAGAGGCACATAGATCTCTCTGAGTTCCAGGACAGCCAAGACTGTTCACAGAGAAACCCAATCTCAAAAAACCAAAAATCTCAAGGGGCTAGTGAGATGATGGGTCTGAAAGAACTCCGGAGACCCCAGCCCAATTACCACAGGCAGAGCACTAGATGCAACAAGCAAGAGGATTTTTATTGTCACACAGGCACCTGCTGGCGGGCTCCCAGCAGCTCAAGCTAGCTGATCTCGCCAGGCGGCAACAACACCGGGGTTTTTATAGGGGAAACAGCACTGTGCAAAGGGTGGAGCATAGTAACAGGCATCTCATTGGTGCATTCAAATGGGGCCAGGGGTGAACCTGAGGGCGCCGCTGTTTGCCCAGACCCAGTTCTCAGAAAAAACCTACAAAGTTGCAATTTGCAGGGGCTGTCATTGGAGAAAGTGAGATTAGCACGCCCTGACCTCTGTGTCCCCCCTTGTTTTTCTCGACTGTTCTCTTACCAGGAGGCCACCTGGCAGCTAGTGGCCTGTCCGTAGTTTGACCTTAACTGAAATGGAGAATAGCATATTTCATCCTGGAGAGGTGGGGGGGGGGGGGTCTTTCAGGGTCATTGGATAAAGGTACTTCCTCCCAGCCTGATGACATGAGTTTGATCCCTGGATCCTTTATAAAGGAAGAAGAGAACCACTTGCCAAATCTCTGATCTTCACATAGGCACTGTGGCTCCCCCCACCCCATAAATAAATGTTAAAAAAAATTTTTTTAATCTGCCTGAGGGGCTGGGGTTATGGCTTATACCTATAATCTCAGCCCTTATGAGGTAGATCTCTGGCCTCCTCACACATAAACGTATATTAACACATACACAGAAACAAACGTAAAATCTCCGTAAAAATGTATAAATCTGGAGGCTGGAGAGATGGCTCAGCAGTTAAGATCTCTGGCTGCTCTTCAGAGGACCCAGGTTCAGTTCCCAGCACCTGTATGGCAATTCACAACTATCTATAACTCCAGTTCCAGAAGATCTGACACCCTCACACAGACATGCATGTACGCAAAACACCAGTGCACATTAAATAAAAAAATTTTTAAAAATGTATACATCTGACCCAAGCCACAGCTTTTTGAAACAGGAAAATTTGGGAATGAGGAGTATTAAGGGATTATTAATAACTGATTTGGTGGGATAAGGGTTATGGTTATTGTCTTTTAAGTCCTTAACAAATAGTTTGAAATATAAATTGAAGTATTTACAAGTGAAAGAATGTCTGGGATTTGCTTTAAAGTATTCCAGACAGCTGGGCAGTGGTGGTGCATGCCTTTAATCCCAGCACTCAGGAGTCAGAGGCAGGCAGATCTCTGTGAGTGTGAGGTCAGTCTAGTCTACAAAGTAAGTTCCAGAACAACCAGAGCTGTTACACAGAGAAACCCTGTTTTGAAACAACAACAAAAAAAAAGTATTCCAAACAAAGAGAAAAGTAAACATTAGCTTATGATGTATGTTTATACAGCTTAACAATGAAAACCTCTGCTACCATCTAATACATGAAAGCCCAGAGGCTCATGTGTCTGTGAAGGCCTGGCCTCCCTAGTCTCAACCTCTCACACATCTGTATAACAAGTGGTCTTTCCCAGCCCATAAAACAGAGGTGCCCAGGTGGTCTACACAGATATCAAGAGGCCATGGGAAGCTAAAGAGGAAACAAGAGGCAAGAACACTGGGGAAATTAGATACCATCACCATCATTGACTTTATCTCAGTGTGGATAATGGAGTTAGCTTACTTCTCTCGATGGTCAGACTGCCTCTGTAATTCACACTCACTTAATATCCATTTTGTGAATCATCTACTGCTAATTTTTCAGTCCTGATCTGATTCTTTGATTGAGCATGCTTCAGAACTTTCTTGTACTTTAAGAAAGAAAACATGTTACATGTCACAGAAACATTTGAATCCTTATTTGGAGATTGATGGCTGTTTTAAATATAGATAGAGGCTTCCTCATTAGTGCCAACTGTGTGTGTTGTTTTATTTTTAAATCCCTGTCCTTGATCTCAGAGGGGGGGATGATATAATTGGTATATTGATATATATATCAATTATTATGTATAGTAGGCATGAACAGGTTCTAAAACTCCTGAAGATAAGGAAGTTCCTACCCTTAACATAAAGATAGGGAAAGAAGTGGTGAGAGAATGAGAGGACAAGCTTTGAGACTTTGAACCCTACCTCTGCACACGCACACCCCACCTGCTTTTCCTTCCCAGAAGCTGAACTCATCTCCAGAGCTGTTCCTGGTGCTCCCTGCTGCTATGACACACAGGTTCTTGTGCATTAGACCATTCTGGCCTGGCTCCAGGATGACTCTCCCAGATGGTATAAGTCCTCCCTCAGCTGACCCACCAAAATTCATTGTTCTTTGGTAACAATTATTTCATGGCATATTACATTTCTGTGCTAAATAGGTATGTTATTAACTAAGAATTTGTTCAGCAAATATCAAATACACATTCCAGATTGAAAGTTTGTAAGAGAAATATGAGTATCAGTTCCGATCCCTCTCCAAAACCTAGTAAGGAAAAAGGTACACACTTTATCTAAGTCCTTCTGGTAGACCCCAGACTCAGGGCACTATCCTCTCAGGTGGGCGCCCCAGAAACCTGGACTCCAGACCAGTTGATGCAATCGCAAGAGGCTTTATTTTGAACGTTTGCGCAAACGGACCCCCCTACACCATTCAGTGAGAGGAGCCCCGAACAATAATTGCAGGCATCTTTTAAAGACAAAAACCACAATATTAGCATAGCATTTGGGGCAATACATAATTGGCTAGTTTAAAGATCAGCACCGAGGAGGGGGGATACGGCTATGGGGACTTTCCATGGGGGCTGCTTCTCTTCCTAGAATAGCCACAGGTTGTTCTGCTAGACCCAGACAATGTCACAGGACCATTCTGCTGATGCCACAAGAAATATCACAAGAATATTTCTGCTGAGGTTAACAGTTTTGGGGGGGTCTGAGGCTGGTGCTTGTTCCCCTTTCCACTGTTCTGCTGAGGCTGAGGATTTGGGGGTCTTAGGCCGAGGCTTGTTCCTCTTTCTTATGTTTAACTCTTTCACTTCATTGTTCAGATTGCCACTTTTTTCAACACCCTGTTTCCCTCCAGGTTTTTCCCCTGTTCCATGCACTTGGTGCAAATGGCCTCCTCATTGAGTATGAAGACATGTTTCCCTATGAGGGCCGCCTGAGGCTGCTGAGGGCCAAGCATGCATACAGGTATCAAAGCTAGCAGAGGATGCCAAGTGGAGGGTGAGGGCCTCCAAGAAGGAAGGCATATGCAGAACTATGGGCGGGATAATTGAAATCTAACATCGTACATTCCTTTTCTGTCTTTCTAAGTGTATGTGGTTATTTATATAAATTGGTTACAAAATTAAAACAATGTACCCTGGTGTGGTGGCTCACACCTGTAATCCCACAGTTTGGGAGGCTGAGACAGGATGATTGTTGAAAGTTAAAGGTCACTTTGGGCTGAAGAGTGAAATCCCATCTCAAAAACAAAACTGGCAGGGCGGTGGTGGCATAGCCTTTAATCCCAGCTCTTGGAAGGCAGAGCCAGGTGAATCTCTGAGTTGGAGGCCAGCCTGGACTACAGAATGAATTCCAGGACAGCCAGGGCTACATAGAGAAACTCTGTATAAAAAAACAAACAAACAAACCCCAAACACTTTATAAACATAAAACATTGGGGCTGGAGAGATAGCTCATATGTTAAGAACACTGAATGCTTTTCCAGAGGACCTAGGTTCAGTACCCAGCCTCCACACGGTAGTTTACAGTCACCTATAACTCTAGTTCCAGGGCGTCCAGTGCCCTCTTCTGACCTTCTCACACATTAAAAAAAGCTGGGTGTGGTGACACATACATTTAATCCCAGCACTTGGAGGCAGAGGCAGGGGGAGCCCTTTGAGTTCATGACCAGCCCAGTCTACAATCAAGTTCCAGGAGAGCCAGGGCTGTTACACAGAGAAACAAAAAAAACAAAGAAAAAAAGTAGTATACAGACAAATGCAGGCCAAACACTCAGACAAAAAAAAAAAAAAATTATTTAAGTAAAACACATAGAGGCTGGAGAGATGTGTTTGTGTTTAGAAGCACTTACTGTTTTTACAGAAGATCTGGGTTTGGTTCCCAGTACTCATGTAGTGGCTTACAACCACTTGTAGCTCCAGGGGATCCAGTGCTCTCTTCTAACCTCAGGTTCCTGCAAGCACATGGTGTACATACATACACTTAGCATACACACACATGCAGAAATTTTTTAAGTAAAACATGTACATTAAAGGTAATTAGGAAACATTTAAAAGAGAAAATAAACACCTACTCTGACCCTACAGGGAAGAATAAGAAGTCATGGGGCAGCTGGGACTGGGCTTCATTTAAGGAATTGGATATTTTTTTCTTGTGAGTATACATGTGTGCGCATACGTGTGCGTGTGCGTGTGCGTGTGTGTGTGTGTGTGTGTGTGTGTGTGTGTGTGTGTGTGTGTTTGCATTCACCATGGGTGTGGGTGCATATGTGCAAGTACATGTGGAGGCCTGAAGTTGGCATCCCAAGTCTTTATCACTCTCCACTTTCCTTTTTGAAGCAGCATCGTTGGTTGAGTCTGGAATACACCATTTTGGCTAGTCTGGGAAGCCAGCTTGCTCTGGGACCCCGTCTGTGCCTTCTGAGCACTGGAATTACAGATGAGCCACTATGCTTACCCAGCATTTACCCGGGGTCTGGGAATCTGAACTCTGATTCTCTTGCTTATGCAACAGGCATTTCCACCACTGAATGCTCTTCCCAGCTTCTGACAGTTCGATTTTAAACTTGGAATGCATAAGCAAGTGGGAAAATACTAAGCCTCTCATAGAAATCAAGATTAAAACAACTTTGCAGTGTCATTTTAGCTACTGAATTGGTGAAGCTGGGGTTGTAGCCCAGTGGTCAAGTGCTTGCCTAGCATACACAGGTATTGGTTTGATCCCAAGCAGAAGGTCTGGGGAGTATAGATGTGGTCATTAGTTAGGTGTGGTGATAACTGCCTATAATACTAGTCTTGGATGGCTCAGGCAGGAGCATGGGCTGCCATCCTCTTTCAAAAAATCCCAAACAGACTAAAGGCAGCATTCTGTGGTGGTGGGAAGAGGAAAAGCAGCCTCCTGCTGGTGGAGTATGAAGTGACCGCCATGCTGGAGGGCAGCATGGCTCTGGGCATCACATATCTCCAGTGCATCTGTACCTGCTGTAGGTTCGCCTGCTCTCTGTGCGCTGCTGCTTTCCAAACAGTGAATATCTGTTTGTCTTTCAAAGTTAAAAAAAATAAAGAGGGGGACGGGGGTGAAGGGACCCTTTCTTAGGTTAAGGGCTGTACAAAAGCAGCTGAGCGATAAATTTTGCTCTTGGGCCAATCTGCCAACCCCTGTTGTGCAGGATGATTCTATGGCCAGTTCATGTAAGATGCAAAGGGGTAAGAAAGGACTGGGTTGGACTGACACAAGCCCCTGTGTGCTCTTATCACTCCAGCCCCTCTGAAGTTACAGAGATCCTGCACCTTGCCAGACTCAGTGAACTGGAGGTTGTTCCCTTGGTGCAGACATTCGGACACATGGAGGTGAGTGAGAGGAATGAAAATTACTGGTATGGGTGTGGGGTTCAGAGACTGGGCTTGGGCTCCAGTGTGAGGCAACAGGGCCTGACAGGGCATAGGCAGCACCAATGCAATGCTGCCTGAACCCCAATCACAGAAGCACTGACCTGTAAGCAGCCAGAGAGCACTACTCTTGGTCAGGACAGCTGCGCCAGGAAGGAAGGATGCCTTCCATTTTCTGCTTATGTCTTTTTACCAGTATTCAAAATTATTTCTCATGTAAGACAGCTGAGAAGCAAACATGATGTTGATTTAATGGCTTGTAGGATGCAGCTGCATTCACTCTCCTAAAATAAAATTTTAAAAAAAGGACTGGAGGGGCTGGAACTGTTAAGAGCACTGCCTGCTCTTCCAGAGAACCCAAATTTGATTCCCAGCACCCATGACGCAGCTCAAAACCACCTGTAACTCCAGCTCCAAGGAATCTATGACCTCTTTCTGGCCTCATGGGCACTAGACACATGTGGTACACAAATCCTAACCCTAACAAGCAAAAACCATATAAGTCAAAAGAAGAAGCTAGAGATACAGCGCAGTGGAAAATAAATTATTTAGCTCATGCAAGGCCTTGAGTTAAAGCCTCAACACCACAGACAGAGAGAGAGAGAGAGAGAGAGAGAGAGAGAGAGGAGAAAGAGAAGAGAGAGAGAGGAGGAGGAGGAAGGAAGGAAGGAGGAGAGGGAAACAGGGAAGGGAGAAGGGAAGAAGGCTGCTGAGGAACCAGCTAGAGGGTTTAGAGCCCAGCTCAGGTAGAGTCAGAAGCTACTGCCCTGTGGGCTCTGAAGCTTATGTCACCTGCAGACATCTGGAAGAGACAGGAGTAATCTTTGCAGGCCATCCAGCTGGCCCTCAGGCACACTGTCAAGTTAAGCAACATAAGCTTGGAACTCTTGTCAAGGACACGCAGGGGACCAGGGTCCTTGAGCACCAGCTTCCTTCTGTCCTTGTCTCTCCATAGTTTGTGCTAAAGCATGAAGCATTTGCACATCTCCGTGAAGTGGCTCTCTTCCCCAACACCCTGAACCCTCATGAGGCTGAGTCTCTGGCATTGGTAAAAGATATGATTGACCAGATTCTGGAGCTACATAGGGGTGTCCGGTGGCTCCACATTGGCTGTGATGAGGTGAGTACCTTTGATCTCAAGGTCTGCAGCCACCCAGTCCCATGTCAAGGTTTCTTTCTTTCTCTTTCTCTCTCTCTCTCTCTCTCTCTCTCTCTCTCTCTCTCTCTCTCTCTCTCTCTTTTGTATTTATTTATTTACTTATTTATTTTATGTGTATGGATATTTTGCCTACATGTATGTCTGTGTACTATGTGTGTGCCTGGTGCCCACAGGGGCCAGAAGAGGGTGTCAGGATCACCTGGGACTGGAATTACAGATGGTTGTGAGCCACCTTGTGGGTGCTGGGAATCAAAGCTGGATCCTCTGCAAGAGTTTCCAGTGCAATCTCTCCAGCCCCCTCTGTGTTTTCTTTTGTTTTGTTTTGGTTTGGTTTAATTAATTAAAAAATTTTTTGAGATGCAGTTTCATTACATTATCCAGGCTGGTTTGATCTTTTGATTCTTCTGCCTCAACCTGCCAAACACTAGAATTATAGGCATGTACCACCATGCCAGGCCCTATGGGTTCTTTTGAATAGAGAAATAGTCCAAATACTAAAGAATAAAGGCAGGGATTGCCAAGGAGATAGTCCTATTTATGGAACTATTCTAGATGACATCTCTGGAGAGGAATGTCACCTGGCATAGGACAGCCCTGCAGAGCCCAGGTAAGGTACCCTGTATACCACATGTTACTGCCATCCAGTGGGATAGGCCTCTTTACCTATTCTTCCTCCTGCAGGGACAGGGCCAGTCCCAGCCATGAGCAAATTCATGCCCTTTCAGACTGTTCTAGCCAAAGAAATGCATTTGAGGTGTTGAGAGGAAGAAAGTGTTATGTTTGGATCTTGAAGCACTGTTTGGGAAAAGTGTTCCCCTGGGGTGTCTGTGGTATGTCCTCCTACCTAGCCTACCCAGTGGCTAGCCTCTACCCCTCTGCTTATCTGGCTAGATTCCAGATGTGTGGGGCCGGACTGGAGAGTCTGAGACAAAGGCCACTGCCTGGGTTTGTAGGCATTCAGCCCTGAGATTTCCATTTTTAAAAGGAGCTGGACATGGTGGGTGACACCTGTAATCCTAGCACTTGGAGGTTAGGGCAAAAGAATTGTCACAAATTTGAGACCACCCTGGGCTACACAATGAGTTCTAGGTCAGCTTGGGCTGTGGTATCCCAAAATAAGGAAATCTGAAAGTAAGGTATGATGATACACACTTGTAACTCAGCAACCTTTACAGCATAAGGAATTACAAACCAGCCTAGCTATATGAAATCCTGCCTCCAAAAAGAAGAGGATGGGAGACTGAAGTGATGGCTCGGCGGTTACGAGCACTGGCTGCTCTTCCAGAGGACCTGGGTTCAATTAGTCTCCTCTGTACTTGCAGCTACCCCAAGATTCAGGACAATTGTGAACCTGGATGTAAGGGTGGCAACAGATGCAATCCCATCCTGTTTCTTCCTCCTAGGTCTACTACTTGGGCGAGGGGGAGACCTCAAAACAGTGGCTACAGCAGGAACAGAACAGCCACGCGAAATTGTGTTTGTCCCACATGCAGGCAGTAGCCAGCCATGTGCTGGCACAGCACCCTGGCACAACACCCTTGGTGTGGGATGACATGCTACGAGACATCCCCCAGGAACAGCTAAAAGGTTGGCAGGGCCTGTATGGATGGGGGCTTACATGTTGCTGCCCAGGACCTCGAGTTCTAGAAGCTTAATGTGTGCTCCAGTGAAAATGTTGGGTTTAATCCTTCCTTTCAAGTCACTGTACAGCCTTGCAGGAATGTGGGCCAGAAATTGGTGTGGCTGCTGGCAGGCCCAGAGAGGCCATGGGAGTGTCCAGTGCTTCTGATAGCTTTAGCCCCATGTGCACTCTGTGGCCAGCCTTATAGATGCCAGGGCCAAAAGTTCACACTGTCCCAAAGCTTGGAGATGAAAGCTGAAGAGTACCTTCCCCAACCTGGGAGATACCACTTAAACGTATCACCTAGCTCCACTGAACCCTGAGTTTAATGCAGAGATCCAGGGCCAGTTGTACCTATACTCTGTGAGACTAGTGTATGTTTTACATTATGAATTAGAATCAGCTCCTATTAAAGATGTGTTCCAGTTCCCTGAGGCTGCAAAGCCAGCAGCTTGGAGAAGAGCTTAGGAGTCCTTCCTCACTAAGGCAGGTAGCTACAAATATCATTTGTAGCTCTGGTGTTTATGACCAAAAGCCTAGCACAGCTGCAAACTATACTTAAAACCCATTAGATTTGAGAAAATGATTTATGTTCCCACTTTAACATTAAATGAATGTGCCAGAGGTAAACGTGGTGGCACATGACTATAATCTCAGTACTTAGGAGGATGAGGCAGGAGGATTAGAGTTCAAGGTCAGCCTGGGCAGCAAAGTGAGACCCTTATATAAAACAAATGTGTCTAAGGAGCAAGGGTGTGACCTGAGTGGTCAGTCCCACACTCATTGCCTTGCTCTGTTGACAGCATCTGGGGTGCCTCAACTGGTGGAGCCTGTGCTCTGGGACTATGGAGCTGACCTGGATGTCCACAGCAAAAGTCAGTACAGGTTGCTCACGCTACATTCCTCGTGGTGCATGTGCCTGCATGATTGTTTCCCAGTCCTCCATGACCCTGCAACCTGAACTGTTCAGCTTGGGAACACAGGCACCTCATTAGCTTGGCTGACCAGCATGGAACAGAAAGGCCATGCAAAGCCTCCTGTCCTGGCATAGGATCCCCTGCTGGCTCCAGATCATCCTAGGTTCTTTCCAGCTCTTCCTGAAGTATTTATCCCTATGAGTGATAAACCATAGGCCATATGGGAATGGTTGGAGTCTTCCTCTCTGCTAGGATAGTTCTGGCTCTCGGCTGCTCTGGTTAGGCTGTGTATCCAGGGCCTGTGAGAGTTGCTCATCTGCTTGTTTTCTTGCCTAGTCTTCCTCATGGGAAAGTACCAGGAGTGTGGCTTCCAGAGGCTGTGGGCTGCCAGTGCCTTCAAGGGGGCCACAGGGGCTAATCAGGCCCTGCCCCCTGTTAAGCACCATATTAGAAACCATGAGCAGTGGCTACAGGTGGCAGTCAGTGGTCCAGTGGATACTCTGCAAGGAATCATCCTGACTGGGTGGCAGAGGTAAGCTCTCAGGCTGGGTGTGCGGAGTGGGGAACAGTTCCCATCGCCCATGATGGCAACCTGTCTAGTGTTAGCCTTGCCCCTTCCTAAATCATGCACTTCATGCCTTTGTGGCTGCCTCATTAACTCTACGGAGGAGACACTGGAGTGCTCAGAACCACAAACATGCAGCCCTCTAGTCTCTGTAGTCCGCATAGTCCATGAGTGAGTCCATACCGTATGTCTCGTGTAGCAGGGCATGTAGATTAGTCTTGGCTCTTTTAGGATGTCATACCCTTTGAAAAATAGAATGAACCCAGTCTTTGGTTCTGGCCAAGTCCTAGCATGAGGTTCCAACCTTTGAGCTGGACCAGTTGAAGCTGGCAACTCCACTAGGAAAAGCTGGAAAGGTGTCCCTCTGGGGCCTTCACAGGTTCCAAAATGTGACTAAAGAGCAGGGTTCTTAGCCAAGTGAGGTTGTCTAGTATAGTTACAGGAGTTGCTCATGGCTTCAGTACATGTCCACTGGTTGGCTCCAGAGATGATTCTAGATGGCTCATGAAGACTTACTAAGCATTTGCCATTCCAGTAGAGTACATCGAGGTGTGGGTTAAACCAAGACTCACATAGAGTGAAGCCTTTTCTATGCCTTGCATGGTGACTAGTGACTCACAGAGGTAAAGGAAAACTGATGGTGGTCATGTAATCACTGGCCCCTGGCTCTTCCATCAGCCTTCATCTGCCACACTCAGGAACATCTCTCTATACCCTTACAGCTGAAGAAACTGAGACCAGGCCAGGAGGCACTCTGCCCAGCACTGGAGGGATCAGATGCCCACTCTAACCTGTTGACCTCCTGGGGCCTTAGGGGAAAGCATGAGGTGGATAGATAATATGCAGGCCACAGAAAAGGCCTCCAAGAAGCAGACCAGTACTAGAAAAGGGGTAATAAAGGCTCTATAGACAATCCACCTTGAGTTACACTGTGAAGTGGACCCAGGTGCTTAGAGCCTGTTTCCCTATACAGGCTCCTCCCTAGGGGCATCATAACAAATCTAATGCAAAATCCCATGACATGGAACCCACTTTAAAAACCCTGAGTCAGGTACTGGGATACATCAGGCTGCCCACAGTGGTTCTCAGCCTAGGAACCCCTCAAAACTGGAGTACCCCAGATCAGGGCATCATCATCATGCTGAGATGAATGAGGGCTGTGGAGCTGAATACTCTTCTTCTGGACATAGGTATGACCACTTCTCTGTGCTGTGTGAGCTGCTCCCTGTGGGAATCCCATCCCTGGCTGCCTGCCTACAGTTACTTGTACATGGTATGTCCCAGCCAACAGTTTTAGGCCTCCTATCTACGCCTAGCCAGACAGGAAGAAAGGAGGCCAAGTGCTGGTTTCCCTTGATCATTGCCCTGCTCTATCTGGATTGTAGTCCTTTACAGGGGAAGAAAACTCATGTTTCTAGTTTGTCCACTTGCTTGTCAGGTTCAGGATTGCCTATACCTAGATCCTCAGCCTGAACCTGAGCCTCGGGTAGATTGGGAAATTAGAACAGACGTGCCCCACAGATTCAGAGACCCTACATAAGAAATTAATGCCTTGGATGCAGATGCAGGTTCTCTTTGCTGCCCAAGTATCTTGAGAGTTGTGAGGCAGACTGCAGAACTAGATGCTTCCACTGCTGCAGGAGCCCCTTACCCCAGTGTTCCTACACCCAGATGACCTATAGGGACAACTGACTGCAGAAGACAGGCATGGGCACTGCTCAGAGCATGTGTAGGCAGTGGGGCCTTGGTGAAATAAACCATGCCCATTTAAACTATAAGACTATATAGGAATTTACAATGCTCAAAGGATGTCCACATGGAAAGAAGGGCCCCCCAAAAAAACATTTAACAGCTGTGGAGTAGAGGAAGGATGTAGAGGTGGTCTTATTTTAGTTTGTTTCTGGCAGTTGTTCATTGTGAACTGTCTAGAATGTGCAGAAAGACAAAGAAATAATAAGCACACCAATACTGAAGAGACATTGGTGTTAGTGGTATTGGCTTTAGCTCTTCCTGTTTTTGAGAAGTGATTGTACTGGGACCTAGGCCTCCCAACATAGAGCTAGGAACCGTCTGTCAATGGCTTCCTGTGACAGCCTTTTGTGCTGACCTGGAGGTGTGTCTGCCCTGGTCTCACACACCCCAGCAGTTTGTTCCAAGTGTTGTAGAGTACTCCGCCCATGATTGAGCCTGGACACGTGCACATGGACTATGTAGTGAGGTCAAGGGCTCATCCATATAGTGTTGCTACCTACAATACCATTCTTATTTCCACTCCCTGATCTTTAACAAATATCTTTCACATGCTCAATAAAAAGCAGCCAGCTAGCCTGGCTGGGGTTCCCCTTGAGATGCTGTGCCTTTTGCCCATAGCACCCAAAGGTTAGGAGGCCTCTCTGACCACTTCTGCCTGTGGATGGTTTCAGGAGGCTTTGCTGAGGATGTTAAGCTGAGAGTGGAACACTTCCTTGGGGTTTCAAGCCTGGAAATAATGGATACTATGAGGTAATCCCATCCTACCTGACATTCCCCCACCCCTCCCTTCTCTGGGGAGCACTGTTCTCAGTGTGACTCTCTGGCAGTGAGGGAGCTGGTTCCTTCCCTGGCAGTGACATCCATGCCCTCGTCACACAAATTAGTCTTCACCTGCGCAGCTCTGTGGATACACTTCTGGAAAGGAACAGGTAAGCGACCCCATATCTCTCCTGGCATTGTTTACAAAGGTTTTCTAGAAAGACTTCTAAAAATTTCTATCAGATTCTTAAGTTTCCCCCATAGTTAATGCCTAGCCACTACTGGCCCACTAACACTGTCTGGATTTGCTCCAGGTATGTCACTGGCTGGTTCAGCCCCTACCATCGCAGGCGGAAGCTTATTCACCCAGTTATGATCCAGCACATACAGCCAGAGGCACTCAGGTAGCCACCATCATCTCATCCTCCCAAGTGTTCAGCCTCTGAAACACCCTGTCCCTTTATGAACACACACAGTAGCAATGATTATGGTTATCAGTGTTAAGGCAAGACAAGGTCTCCAGGTATTGCAGCTGTAGATCTTGGATCAACTGATAAGCCACTGTTCAATAACCCTGTCCTTAAGTGCTTCCTGGCCTGAGACAGATCATCAACCACATGTTCAGCCTGACCCAAGGCTCATCTTTGGGATCAGGCTATCTAGAGTCCATGCTGGCCCTGGTGCAACCTAGCTGAGTGCCCTTGTTGCTGGAGCCCCAGGCAGCCTGTGTCCTCCCCTGGTTCAGGACTCTAAGCTGGGCTAATAAGAATGCACTTGCACTGAGTGCAACATGCTGCCAACAGCATGACCCGTTCATGCCAGACAGTGGTTTTTGATTGTTAAAATGTGACCAGTCATTCATTTATTTTGTCCCAATGGTAAACTGAGGCATGGAACAGTACTGACTCTAGGGGCTGAGGACATGAGTTTAGCTATGTAAACTTGAGCCTTAACAGGAATTCTCATCAAGTCAAGCTCATGGCTGCTGTTACCCTCAGCCTTCTAAGCAGATGGAGCAACCTTGTGCAGCAGTTGGAGGTGGCCCTGCAGCTGGCCTTCTACCCGGACACCATAGAGGAGTGGCTAGAGGAGAATGTGCTCCCGAGTATGCAGCGACTGCAGGGTCTACTGCAGGACCTGGGGGAGGCTGCTCCACTGCCACCACCCACCAGCTCAGCCTGGGACACAGGTCAGAACCCCTAAAGGGCTGGGCTCTGTGTATCAGCCTGGACAACACCAAGATTCCTGCCTCAGTGCCCAGCCAATGTGGGGCCTGGACACATGTGCAGATAGGCTCCCAAACTGTATAAACAGTAACCTTGGGCAAAGCTGAAAACAGAAAAAGGCACATGGAGACTCATTTGCAATCTGCATGTAAAGCTTTTTAATTATGAAATAAAAAACAAACAAACAAACAGTAGAAGCAGAAGTCCCACTAACAGAAACTTGGATCAGCGTTTTACCACCATCCTGGCTCATAGAGGGCTTCATTCCTTTACCAAGGAATGAGTCCCAACACTGGGAAACATAGGAAGGGGATATGACAGCACCCAAGAAACAGAATCCTCCTCCCTTGTCTAAAGTACCTTAAGAGTTTGTAGGCAACAAGCCAAAAGCCGACAGCTGTTATTTCACACTTTTCATTTGTGGAAAAAAAAAATTCTCTAACTTGACCATTTAAAAAGCTCACTTTGGCATGTTCAAGGGACCATGTTCCCCAAGTCAGAACTGGTAACAGTCACTTCAAAGAAAACCTGTTAAGGGTTCTATTCCTGCTCAGCCCAAGTACAGTGGCCTGAGGGCTGCCTTGACTTCGTTGTCTATATAACTCCTCAATTTCCCAGTTCTCCCTGGCCAGGCATGGGTACACAACTTTTGAGGGGGGCTGTGTGTAGACCAGAGGTCCACAGCTTTCAGGCCTAGAAGCCAAGCTGGGAACTTAGTGGACACTGTACTTTTTGAGAGACTTGAGTCCACTTAGAAGAAGAGTAGAAGAACAGAAAAGAACCATCAGTGGCTGGTACCAACTTCTGTTAGAAGAGGCAGTGGCCCAGACTGGCCTTGAACTTTCTTCCTGCCCCACTTCTTAAGGCTGAGATTTATAGGGGTGTGTATCACATGCCTATCTTCTTCAGGTCTTTTCAAGGCTTGAGAGGCTAAGACTCAATTTCTGTGAAGGAGCTCCCAGGTCTTAAAGGCTACAGGATGCCAGAAGAGGTGGCCTTTCCTCCACTAGCAGCTTCTTCCCATATTGGGTTGGGAGAGCCTTCCCTTCCTAACAGCTATGCTGCAACACTGCTGGGATCTCAGACAAGTGGTCTAGGCAGGAACAGGGCAGTCAGCAGCACTCTGATTTCTCTGAGAGTTCTGTAGCCAGGCAGCACCCAGGCATCCAGCATTCAGAGCTGCCTTCAGGGAATCCCCTGACCACCAAAATGTCTATCTTGAGAAGGGATGGTCAAGGAGAGGAAACATCAGGATTTATAGCAACAAGTCCAAACCACTAAGCACAGAAGGAGTGGGGTCCTCCTTACATGCATGTGGGTGTCTCACTATGAAGTGGAGTCTTGACTGTAATAGCCTGGGGTGGCAAGGCCTCTTGAAGGCAGGCACTAGGCCTATGCTAAAGAAAGACTGGCATCTTATACCTCAGATGCCCTTGGGTGAGCTTATCCAAACCAGGCTGTGCTGCCTAAGCCAGAGCTGCAGTCTAACTGGAGAAAGCACTGATTTCTGAGATCCTGCCCTCCTCTGGATAGCACCAACCTCCTGCATCTGGGTTGTGGAAGATGTCCAGCCCATGGTTCTGCAAAGCATAGAAGCATAAACAAGCAAAAGGCAGGTGGTCCACACAAGAACTGCCCAAGGAGCCATAAGCAGGTGCCCAAGATCTGCCTACACCCTCATAATTGGCAAGTCAGTTGGAGACATGTCAGAAATGGGTGACATTTACCAGCAGTCATTCCACAGTGTCAACTCTGGTCACCCAGGCCATCAGCTTCACTGTCGCTGCTTTGTGACCGTTCTGAGGGGCTCTCCAGGCGGTGCAGGTCCAAGAAGCTAGTGATGAGTTTGGCAATGGCTTCCACATCACTAGGCCAGCATCAAGAAAGCAGGTCACCATGGCAAAGGGTGCAGTTCCATAACACACCACAAAAGACCCACACTGTCTCATCTCCTACCATATACCTACAAGAACCCCAGGGGTCCCAAATGGGCCCAGTATCTCTGGCCTCAGTCCTACTCTTAACAGACCTCAACCTTGTTCTGTTGCCTCCCATGGCAACAGATACCCATGGCAAAGCTACTCCTAAGTACATCCATCCTTCCTGCAGCCCCATATTCCCATGTACAGACATTCAGCTTCTCCCCTGCTGCCCTGAGAAACCCAAAAGGATAGCCCAGTCTTGCTCTATACCACCCTTACCTGCGTCGGCCCATGACTGCACTCTGAGTAAGGGGATGGGAGAAGCCTGTTGCAAACCGGAGCACCACGGTGTAGCCCTTCCCAAAGTAACGGACCTTTTCTTCCTCCACATTCACATCCTGGATGTCTTTCAACATGACCACCACTGGGGACAGAAGGGTTTGCAGTGAACAGTCTTCCCTATGCTCTCACCCTATGCTGTAGGACAGCCTGTTTCAGGATGCCCAGCTCTGCTGAACAGTAGAAGTGGCATTAGTGACAAACATATTTGGTATTCCACATTCTGGACTGTGGCTCCACAATAACTTCTGGATAAGAATACCCCCAGAAGACTCATCACTCCTGCAGTTTTAGGCAGAAAGAAGCTGGCTGGCCTGAGCAGTTCTACAGCAGGGATCACTAGGCCCAAGCTGCCATCTTCAAGCTACCTTTTTTTGCCTAATTTTACCTAAGGCTGGAAGTGGAGTAGCCCTGCTATTTCCTTGCACAGGAAAACCATTGCTAACTAATGAATGGCTGATACTGCTTTCCCAAGAGCCACTAGGAAACCTATGAGATCATTCCATTGCCAGTGACACAGGGCTAACCCAGTGGCTTGCTGCCTGTGGGGACTGGTTCTCAGGTATGTCAGGGCTCCCAACAAGCAGCCTAGGGTAGTTCAGCCAGTACACTAGTGCACATCCCCACAAACCTGCTCTGGTCTTCATTGGCTGTACACTACCACATTTGAATGCCACATTTGGATATATACTGCCAGCACTCCATACAAGTTAAAGGCCTGAAGTCCTTGGGGCCTAACTCCTTGTGTTAAAAGTCTAGTGAAGATCCTGTGGGATGCACATGCAGTTACTTGCATGTTTGTAATGCACAATGCCTGGGCTGAATACAGAGAGAAGAGACCTGTGAGAACCTTCTGTTACTTCACAGTTAGGCTAACTTACAGGCTCGAAAGTTCAAGGGTTAGGGACTTCCTCTGACCATCCTCTCACTGCAGGGCTAACACAGCTGATAGGAATCAGATATAGGACTTGGGTCTGTGAAAGGCAAAGTGGTTCCTGAAGAACAGGATGACTCCCTGCTAGTCTACCTGACAGAGTGACTGACTCCTACTACCCTCACCCAACCTCAGAGAGCTAATGAAGAGCTTCCATCCTTCCTGATAGGCTGAGACCTGGGATGAGATATCTGCCTGGATCCCACCCTGCAAGCCACGATATGTCTGGGGGACCCTCATTCCTTGAGTAGGTGACCCATCCAGACCTCCCCAAGCCTTTACCCACATCTTACCTTGGTCATGGCCTGCTCTGAGAAGAGTCAGTAGCTTCCTGTAGAGGCTGAACGTTTTTAAGATGACCTTCCCAGTGCTCTTGTTGAAAATGGCTTCCTGCAAACCAATGTATGCTAACCACACAACTCCAGGAAGAGGACCAAGCTATGTGAGACATCACCTCCCACTCACTCTGGCACAGATACTCAAAATGCCCAGTGGAAAACCAACCCCTGTGTCTGACCTCTTGTATTCCTGTGGGTAAGGAGCACAGGAGAGAGAGCAGATGGAGTAGGTTCCCTTTTCTCTTTGCATGAGAACAAGACCAGGCTGGCTAGCTAACTCAGTGGTAGAGCACTTACCCAGCAGGTATGAGGCCTAAAGTTCATCCCTCAGTACTGGGTAAATGAAAGGACAAAAGGACAGGTTGGCAATGAGGCCATTAAGCAAAAAGCAGAAGCCTGGGCCAGGCAGCTTCAAGGATTCTAAGAGGGCCAAATCTAAGGGTAGGGGACTTCCCCAAAGGCTGACTTTTTCCAGGCTCAGGTTCTGCTGATTCCTTTCAACTATTTTAGTCCTACAGTAAGGTCCTAGTTGGTCAGAGGAAGCCCCAACCCTTGAACTTCAGGACTTGGGAGCTGGTCCAACTGTGAGTTAACAGAATGTTCTCACAGGTCCCTGCCCTATGCAGCCAGTCCAGCCAAGGGACAATGCAGACTTGTACAACCCAAGGAAAAAAAGAACTTCTGTGAGTTGAGTGAGGCTTTAGCCTATCAGAAGGCTGAAGCAGTAAGTTTACTTTTGAGTTTGAGGCAAGCCTGTAAAAAAACAACACACAACACAGAACCTTGATGAAAAACTATGAGTAGCTTCTAGAAGAGTCCAGGGATGTTACAAGCAAAGTCAAGGGCTGACTTCAGGTAACCAGTGCCTCTGGACTGGGACAGATGCTTCCAAATAGGAAGGGTGCTACTGTACCATCTTACCTCCCAGTCCTCCAAGTTCTGTACAGCCACAAACAGGCAGCCTGTGACATAGAAGAGCTTCCAGCCCAGACTATCTGCAAGCAGACATAGTATATCAGCCCATTAGCTAAAGAAGCCAAGGTGATATGTCCATATGAGGGTCCCACCAGCCCAGCCTTTCCTTCCTTCAGCTCAGGTTAGAGGCATAGTCAACTGTGCTTCTGTACCTGCCTAGGTCACTGGTGACATGTGCATCCCAAACTCTGCCTAAGTCCACCTAGGAGATAGGTAGATCTATATAGCCTTGTCATGGAGGGTGGAACACATGATTCCTTCCTATAGCAAGGCAGTAAGCAAATAAATGCTAAAGAACTTCTTTCCAAGAGTATTTTATAACAGGAAGAAATTTAAGATGCAAGACATTAGCTGTGGTCATCTCTCACAAGGCAAGGCAGAGGCCACCCCAAAGGCCACACACACCAGGACTGCTCACAGATGACTGTTTTGTTCATTTCCAAGTACAAGGAAATTGAAGGGGATAGCATACTTTACCTCCACTGTAATAGGCAGCAGCCAGGCCAGTGGATAATATTCCTGTAAAGAGAGGGATTATCTTGTTAAGTAGCCAAGGGGAGTCCCACTTCTTCATAGTGCTATAGCCCCAGCAAGCAGGCCTGTCTCATGGCAGGACATGTTCAGGGGCAGCAGGCAGAGACTACATAGTACAGGGTTGGTGACACAGCCAAGAAGTTTGTTTAAAAATAAGGGACAAGAGGACTGGAAAGATAGCTTATTGGTTAAGAATATATACTACTTTTGCAGAGGACTCCAGTTCAGTTCTCAGCACTGTTGTGGGATATTTTATCACAACATGTGAGGGTGTGTCACTGTGATTGGTTTAATAAAGAGCTGAATATCCAATAGCTATGCAGGAGAGAATAGCTAGGCAGGACTTCTGGGCAGCGAAAAGAAATCGGGATGAATCTAGGTGCTCAGATGCCAGCAACAGCGCTAGTCAGATATACAGAATGGAGGAGAGGTAAAAAAGCCACGTGGCAGAACACAGATTAATAGAAGCAGGTTAACTTAAGTTATAAAAGCAAGTTGGAGACAAGCCTAAGCTAAAGGCCAAACTTTCATAATTAATAATTAGTTTCCATTTCGTTATTTATGAGCTGGCGGCCCAAAGAAAAGTCCATCAAACATTTGGTTCCTGTACTCATGTCAGGCCATTCAAACCTCATGTAACTTCAGCTCTAGGGAGCTAATGCTCTTTTGGACTCCATGGGCACCTATATGCACCTGTATAGACCCATACATAGATACACATACACATATAATTAAAAAACAAAAATTAAATAAAAAACAGGATATGCTATCCATGGCATTCACCAGACTTGTCTGCAACTAAATGAAAAATGCAAATGACCCAGGTGTAAGTATTGCCTACATGTGATGAGGAATGAAGACAGACTACATAGAGAATTATAACAACACAGCATAACATGCAGAACGTCATGAGGACCTTCACAAATCATAAGGACAGACTACAGAGACGCTGCTGCTAAGTCACAGCCAGTGCCTCACCTCAGACTCTGTACAGCCTAGCCAACAAGTGCAGCTGTCCCTGAGATGCAAGAGACTTCTGATAGGCAGTGGTGGGGGAGAAGTCCAGGAGGCTAAGTGCACTTATGAAGGAGAAGGAGACAGGGAAGAGGAGAAATGTGAACCTGTGATCACCTGTCACATGGAAGAAACACTAGTGACCTCAAGAAAGCAGATAGGCTGGGAGTGCATATCAGTGTTAAGAGAGCTTGCCCAGTATGCAAGAGGACCCTGCATATTATCATCTGAAAGAAAAGGCACACTAAGATTAATAAAACATGCTTTATCAAGTTCTTGTATTGAGGGACCTCTAATAGAATACAAAGAAACTGTTTGCATCACTTTTAAGATTTAAGATGGCAAAATTGGGAAGCCTTACCGACCAGCAGGGACCAAGACCGGATGCCTGGAGCCCTCTTCAGATGGAGGCGGGTGCTGGTTCGTGTCTCCACCTGCATGTACATCCCTGGAACCTGGGCTTCACTTCACAGCAGACCAGGCTGAGAAAGACACACAGCTGAAGCCTGCAACCACTGCACACAGGGAGCGCCTCATCAGTCTAGACAGGCGACTCTGAACTCCTTTCTCCACGAGACCATCTCAACTTACAATTATGTATGGGCACAGGGACTACACAGCGCAGAAAGTGAGGCCTGATCTCACTTCCAAGCCACAGTCATATCTGGGAACCCTTTCCGTGACCGAACCCTCGTCTTGAAGTTGTTCTGTTAGCCCCCAGCAACTCTCGGGCTTCCGACACCTTAACCAAATCTTCCAAAAACGCCTCTTCCTACCGAGAAAGGGAACTGAAAGTGCTACTGTGTCTTGAGTTTCTGCTGTCATACTAACTATGGCCCAAATGCATCCGAATTATGGGACACTGCGGCAAGACCCATGGAAACATCCAAAGCCCCAGTTTTGAGTGGCTCCTTGGATACCTAAGTACATTCAAGCTTCGTAACCTCCATCCTCAAGAATCCTAGTTAGGTGCACAATTTGCCTCCCTCTGGCCTCAGTTACCAACAAGCTCCACAAGCGGCCCGTTCCCGCTCGCTCCTCCGCAGTGCACACGCCCGGTCTGCTCAATCCGCTGTGGGCCCGATCCAGTTCTGCAAGCAATGACCCGCACAGGGCAGGAACATGAGAACGGGAAGCACAGCTGGTCGGAACCAGAAAAGCCTCGGGACACACACTTGCGCCGGGATAGAGGAAAGCGTACCGAATTAGCCGGAGCGAACTAGGGAACAGCCGCTCGAACTTCCGGACTTCTGTCCCACAGACTTCCGGACTAAGAACAGGGTAGGGACTTCCCAGGGGTGGAGACTGATTACGCATTCCCGAGTTGTGCCTCACTGGGGCGGGGCCTGGTACTGGAGGGCAGACACGGTTCATGGGGCATCAGGATTTAACCTCCGGCCTGCCAAGAATGGCATCACTCAAGGCGGTATCCTACCATGCAGCATATGGACGTGGTTTAGGAGTCTTAAGAAGTGGATCGGAATTTATTATTTTGTTGTGGTCCGAGGCTCCGAATCAACCCAAGCAGACACAGAGGTTACCTCAAGGCAAGGTTTAAAGTAGGGAAGCACAAAAGAAGGGGGGAAGGGGAGGGGACTGATGGTTCAGGGCCACAGAATAGACTCGGGAGCACGACCCCAAATGCCAGTTGAAACAAGTATTTAAGCACAAAATCACAAGCATGTGTTGCCAAGTTACAGTTAAAATCTTCACCAATCAGGATTTAGATTAGGAGCTTCCTTGAATGTTCCCATCACTGTCAACCGACATACAATTCGAGCTTTTCAGTTCAACCAATCAAATTCATTTGTTCCTTCTGTTGTTAGGAACAGCCATAATGTTTCTAGAGAAGTAAAGATGCATAATGGCTATTTCTGTGGTTTCAGGAGGAGGTGGGTCAGCTATTAGAAGGTTCCCAGTCCCCTAGGGTTTGAGAACCTGAACTTTGTTTCACCCAACGGGTGAAATGGGGTCTGAAGTGGATGGAAATGGCAGTAAGTCAGGCCAGGATGCTTCTGCCTGCGCCCTTCAGTTGGTTTGTTTATCGAGACAGGGCTTCCCTGTGTGACCCTGGCCGTCCTGGAAGTCCTCTGTAGATCAGGCTGGCTTCGAACTCTGAGAAATTCTCCTGCCTCTGCCTCTGCCTCTGCCTCTGCCTTTGGAGTGCTGGGACTAAAGGCATGGACCGCCACCACCTGGTTGGATCTGGAATTTTAAGGAAATGATAAAGAGATTACACTAGGACAGCATGGGAAACATGGACTACCTGGAGTCAGTCTA
>CABHPQ010145682.1:0-13274 GCA_902168405.1 Peromyscus aztecus
GGGAAAGCAAAGATTCAGGAGAGAGGTGAGCCTGGGAAGGGGTCAGAAGGCTTCTTCATGTCCAGGGCATGCTAAAATGCTGCACTGTGGGGACCTGTATTCTGAGTTTCCGACAGAGGGCCAAGTCCTTAGAAACATTTGCTCCTAAATCAGCTTGTGCTGACATCGGGTTATCTGCTAATTCGGGCAGACTGGTTGAAAACTGGTATCTCACAATTTCAGTTTCTATTTCTTTACAAAGGAGATCATGCTCTGCCATCCATTTGCCTTTCTTCATATTTCTTTAGTTTCACTTTGAGGCCCGCGCTAGGTTTCACTTGTCTCAGGCCTCAGCGAGGAGGCCGGGTGGCGAGTTGGGTGGGCAGCATCGTGCCTTGCTGTGCTCCGTGCTTCGCAGGTGCTGAGCTGGGATGCAGGGGACCCCGCCGGCGGGAAGGTGCTGGCGGAGACCTGGCTTGAGAAAGAGCTGGAGAGAGCAGAGTGCACGGAGCCCGATCCAGACTCCCCTGGGCATCCCTCGCAGGAGCAACACAGGCCGAGGAGCTCTCCCCAGCGGGACGGCGGGCGCAGGACCCCGCCCTTCCGCGCTCCGTCTCCCGGGCGACGGGAACTGGAAAGTGAAAGCGGAACCTGCCCGCCATTGGCTTTAGGTCCCCCGCTGCCCGAGCTTCTCCTCCGAGCCATGGCAAGTCGCTTTCCTCGGGGTCGCGGTGCGGGGAGGCGCGCCCAGGGTCCCCGGAGCACGTGTCCCGCGCGATCGTGCGCCCCGAAGTGGCCGTCGCGGGTGCGGCAGGCCTGGCTCCCACGCGTGAGGACACGGGCGCCTTTCTCACTCCCGGCGGAATGGCAAGGGGCACTTGGGTTTCTTCCCGAAGGTGGTTAGGGCGGGACTGCGGAAAGTGGTTTATGGATGAGGAAAAGGACAGTGACCCAGAAATGGAGGCCATAGCCAACTACTGGAAGGAGCTAGCAAGAAGGGTCCAAACGGAGGGCACTGGACGGCGGCCTCTCTCTCCAGCCAGGCCTTTGCTCAGGGCCCTGGGTTTTTGTCTAGAGACCCAGATGACTATGTTTTGGAGCAGTTGCCATGCATGCGTGAGTGTGTATGCTTCATCTGATGTGTGTGTGTGTGTGTGTGTGTGTGTGTGTGTGTGTGTGTGTGTGTGAGAGAGAGAGAGAGAGAGAGAGAGAGAGACCTGGTGACAGCTGATTGAAAAAGAAACAGTAAGTGAAATATTTCTTCTTAGTGCCCCACTTAAAAAGTAAGTTTTGCGTTACACCATTTTTTTTTCTTCCTGACATAAGGGCCCAGAGCCTCTTGACGTAGAGCGTGGAAACGGTAAAATGCCATCAGCCTCGTGTCTCTGCTGACATTGCCTTGTTTCAAAGTCTTTAAATGGACTATCTTTCTTCGGGATACTTGTTTTTCTTCTTTACTGTGCACAGAGGAGACCGATAACTCTGTTCTTAGCTGGTCCCAGGAGAAGACGTGCAGCCACGTGTCCTCAGACCCAAGGGAGCTAAAGAAGACACCGGGCGTCGAAGTGGTTCACACGATCACAGATGCAGTGAGGTCTTGCAAAACCAGGTCTACAAAAACCCTGGCTCAGGGAGTTCCTTTGATTCTAAAGATAAAGGTTGCGTAGACACTTGAATTAAGAAACACATTCGTGCTGATGAGGTGTGGATGTTTCCTGAGCTTACGTGGATTTTTTTTTCTTTGATATTGATAAACGCAGGAAAGATGGTGGTTCTCCAGCCATTTACCACTGAGGTTGGTGTGGGCTGTCAAAACAGAATGCCACAGAGATAGAAGGCAGGAAGTCAGTCAGCTTCCCTGGAAATCTGAAAGTCCCGTTGGTCATCCTCCCCCCACCCCGCCACGCGCGCGCCAAGGGAATCTTGGGAGAATTGCATTAAGCCTTTGGGGACTAGCAGGGAGGAACGCTTCAGTCTGATGTATTTCATCTTTTTACTGTACCTTCTAGACAAATCGTTTATTCCCTGTCATACAGCCAGTAAGTTTTTACTTTTTGTATTTTTGAGCATTTTATCTTCAGGGGGTCTTCCTTTATCTCGTATTCTGTAAGCATGAGCAATGATCACCCCCTCCCCCCACCGCCACCACCACTTGGTGGGCTGAGACCTTCTTTTATTTGATATTTTGCTCCATCAGTTCCAATTCTACCTCAGCCTTCAAGGCCTCTCACTCATGGAGCCTCTTTTGGACTTTAGCCAGAATTAGTCTTGCTTCTTAATCCTGAATGGCATTTATTATAGTTTTAGGATTTTACTAGGGGTGATCTGTGTTCTCAGATGAGGTGTTCTGTTTCCTACTGTAGAACAGTAAAGAGCCCTCTTTCATGCAAACAGAACTCCTTTGGAATGACTTACGTGTCTGCCTCCTCACCCAGGTGCTAGAAGTTCCTTCCGCACAACTGTAAAGACCTGTTGGTCTCCTGTCATGTATAAAGTTCCTTTTCTACATAAAGGGAAATATTTCAAGTGATGGTCAGAATTTCTCCATGACAGAAAGAGTACCCAGTACATTTTTATTTTTTAAATTTATTTTATGTGTGTGTGTTTTGCCTGCATGTATGTATGTGCACCACATGCATGCCTGATGTCCTCAAAGGCCAGAAGAGGGTGTCAGATCCCTTTGAGCTGGGGTTACAGGTGACAGTGAACCACCATGTTGGTGCTGGAAATTGAGCCCAGGCCTTCTGGAAAAGCAGCCCACAGTACTCTTAAATGCTGAGCCACTTTTCCAGCCCCCTACAGTGCATGTTTTGGAGAGAACGGAGTTTCAGGGAAACAGTTTTCTTTTTTCTGCTTGCCACTTCTAGTACCCAATATATTGCCAGATGTGGAATATATGTTTAATTAATAAATACTGTTTTTATTAGTGGCTTAAGTGATAGGTATATGTGCTGAGAAATTCATGCATATATCGTAAACTTAAAACCACAGTGTTGTTAGATAGGGGCTCGCGTGCCATCCTATTTTGTATCTGCAACTGGATGAACCAGGGATTCTGAGAACATGAATCCTCTGGGCCGTCACCATTGCCTTAGTCGATTTCTGAATTCTGCTATAATAAGTGAGGGGAACGTCTGATTGCTTTCTCCACTTTTCAACTGTGAAAGCTGTACTGGAATCTCACTTACAATTTTTCTTTGGGCTGTTTTTGTAACTTCTATAACACACTTAAACTGTGTATTACATCACATGATTCTTTGTAATGTAATCCTGTCGTTTCTCCTCCCCCCCTTAGTTTCTATTAATACTGGCTTTATTCTTACATTGACAGTGTTGAATATTTCTTTGTTTTCTGTAGACATTTTAAAATTTTTGGTATTTTGAAGACTTAGCACATTTGGTCTAAAAGTTAAAACTCAACAGTAGTGCATTCTAAGAACAAACACTGCCAGCAGGGTCTGATTGTATGCTAAAATTCTTTGTCCTCTTTTGGTCTCATGTCCTGTGTAATTTTCCTTTTCCACAGAAAGGGAAATGTTTCTAGTGGCGGTCAAAATTTCCTTTCCTTTTTTATTTCCCCCTTTGACTTAAGATTTAGTTTGCTCATGATCTGTAGGCTAGAGCGTCTTCAAATGCCAGAAAAGAGGGAGCAGTGCTCATGTGTGCCCAGGCTAACTGGTCTCTAGAGAGTTAATTTAGTTTTTTTTCTTAAGTAAAATGGTCCTCAGTGTTTTCTTGCGGTTCTGCACCACTGTCCGTTACTCTGGGTTTTGTGTGCTCAAGCTTATGTGTATAAGTGGGGGTAGACAGTGTGGAGAACAAGCTGGAGCAGTTGTTTTACCAGTAGCCATCATGACCTGTTGTGTTTGTTCCTTTTTTCACACCCGAGGGTCCCCTTATGCAGACTATCGCCTTTACCCACAACCCCCCATTTCCTTATTCTAGGTTTGTTTCTTCTGTCTCCTTCTTACATACACCTTGGTGTATTTTTGTCTCCCCGAAATTGGTTGAAATCTCCTGCACCAATGAACTAATGTTCTTTTACTTTCATTTTTAAGGCGAACGTGTGTGCACAGACCATTCATTTGCCCTCCTTCTGGGAGGCCAGAAGCAGGCTCTTCCCTCAGAGGAGTCTTATTTGATACAGTCCTTGCTTTGAGAGCCCAAGGCTCCCTTGCGCTTTGTTAATCCTCAGTCCAGCTCAGGAGACCTTGTCCTCCCTCAGCTGATTAAGACAGATTATGTCTGAATTTTGCTGCAGTTAGCCTGGGCTAACTGTGCACCTCTTGGGAGAGGCTGATAGACTCATTTTCCTAACTGGGGGTGGGAGATAAATGAAGGTGTGAAATAGGCGTGAATTCAAGAGGAATAGAGAGCTGAGTGGTGGTGGCATACCCCTTTAATCCCAGCACTCGGGAGGCAGAGCCAGGTGGATCTCTGTGAGTTCAAGGCCAGCCTGGTCTACAGAGCGAGATCCAGGACAGGCACCAAAACTACCGAGATGTCTGGGGGAGGGGGGAGGAATAGAGAATAAATGAAGGACTTTTGCTGCAAGAACATGTCCTCCCTGTGACTGTGTCACCTCAGGTCCACGGTGGACAGTGGAGTGTAGACTGTGCAGCCACCGCATTATTGCAAGACTGTCCCCTGATCCCAACAATAGGAGGGATGCCTTTCTTACGGATTTACATACTTTGAACTCTATAATCCAGAAAATAGATAGCCTCTTTCAAACTTTGCCATTTTGTAGTTATTTATTTATTTTAATTATTTATTTTTATTTTATGTGCATTAGTGTTGTTGCTTGCATGTATGTCTGTGTGAGTGTATCAGGTCCCCTGGAACTGGAGTTACAGACAGATGTGAACTGCCATGTGGGTGCTGGGAATTGAACTCAGGTCCTCTGGAAGAGCAGTCAGTGCTCTTAACCACTGAGCCATCTCTCCAGCCCCTGTAGTTATTTTAATAAACCCAGGACTTTGCACACACAACTCAAGCACTCTGTCATTGAGCTGTATCTGCAACCACCTTTTAGGTGTTAAAAAGAAAAATGGTATATCTCCCTGAGTGTTGCACACTCCTTTAATCCCAGCACCTGGGAGATAGAGGCAGGAGGATCTCTGAGTTTGAAGTCAGCCAGGTCTAAATAGCAAGCTCAAGGTCAGCTAAGGTGTTGTGAGATATTTGTACACTGTGTGAAGGTGTGATGCTGTGACTAGTGTAATAAAAAATTGAATGGCTAGTAGCTAGGCAGAAGGTGTAGGCGGGACTTCCGGGCAGAGAGAGGAAGAAGGAGGAGATAATTGAGGCACAGAGGAGACACCAATGAGACATGAAGGTACATACAGAATGAAAGGAAGGTGAAAGGCCACAATGTAAAACCTAGGTTAATAAAAGCAGGTTAATTTAAGTTATAAGAGCTAGTGTGCTGTGGGATGTTCTGTATGACAAATATGTTAATAAATAAAGCACTGATTGGCCAGTAGCCAGAGAGGAAGTATAGGCGGGATTAACAGAGAGGAGAATGGAGGGAACAGGAAGGTGGAGGAGGAGACTGCCTGGAGCCGCCGCCAGGACAAGCAAGATGTAAGGTACCAGTAAGCCATGAGCCACGTGGCAAAGTATAGATTAATAGAAATGGGCTAAATATAAGAGTAAGAGCTAGACAATGATAGGCCTGAGCTAATGGCCAAGCAGTTTAAATAATATAAGAGTCTGTGTGTTTATTTTGTAAGTGGGCTCTGGGACTGGCAGGACTTTGTAGCTGGAGACTGGCGGGACTTGGGAGCTGGAGAGAAGCTCTCCAGCAACACTAGTGGGACAGGCATCTCCGTGTCATCATTTAGGAGCTGGCTGGTGGAACAGAAAAAGGCTCATTACGCTAAGACTACATAATAAGACCCCATCTCAAAAAAGTGAAACCCTCCCCCTTTTTCTTTCAGTGACACTTTCTATTATTTTGGGCCTTTCTAAAATCAAATATTAACTATTATTTTTTAATTATTAGTAGTCTGCATAACTCTCAAATTTGACTAAGGTCTATGATGGTAGATGTAATGAGGCAGACACGCTCCTGCTTGTCGCCTTTGTGGAAAGGTCATTGTGTCTCACCAATGTGATGGTGCCTTTCAGCAGACTCACATTTAAACAGCATCTAACTGTTTTTTCTGCAGGCTTCAGCACTGAAGATCAGAGACCCCACAGTTTCTGAGAGAACGATTATAGTCTCTGGTCTTCCAGTTGGCCTTTCCAAAGACCAGCTGGTGAAGCGTTACTTCCGAGATGAGGGCGGACACGTGGAAGAGGTGATATATCCATCAAGAACCAAAGGAGTTGCATACGTCATATTCAAAGAAAAGAAAGGTATTTCTTAACCAAAATTTTATATTCTTTGAAATCCTTTCCTGGTGAAATTAAAATTTCATACTGTTAAAATGATTCATGGAATTGGCCAAGTTTGAAGTAGCATTAAAAAATTGCTCTACTCTGAAAAGTGGCCAGTCTCATATTTACAAAAATATATAAAAATGGCTCATGATAAAGTGTGAGTTTCTGGAAAATTGTGAGGCTTTAAAAAGTATTTTGCTTCTCTATATATACCTTGGGAGACAGATCTAGAACACATGCAAAAAAAAAACAAACAAACCCTTAAATTACATATAATCTCTCTCTTTTCTGAGACAGGATTTGTCTATGTAGCTTTGGCTATCCTGGAACTCACTCTGTAGACCAGGCTGGCCTGGAACTCACAGAGATCTGCCCTCCTCTGCCTCCCAAGTGCTTGCACCACCGTTACTGGCTACATATAATCTCTTTGGTAAAATTAAGGTGGCAACAAGAATATAATTCTACTCTCTGCTTCTCATCCTTCACACTCTCAAGCAGACATTCTAATAAGGAATCTGCTTTGTTCCTGATAAAGTTGAACTGAGAGCTATGGCCTGGACCGGAAGTAGGACTGAGTCTCCCACCTCATCTTGAAGCAACCAGCTGGTGGCTGTTTCTCCAGCCTGGAGGAGGCACAGTCCTCTTTAGGCTTTGACCCGAGTGGAATAGACTACCAGAGAATATTCTCCGGGCCAACCCCTCAGGGGTGAAAGTTCCATGCTGGTGTGTTAGCAAAGAGAAAGTTCTTGCTCTGTTTGAGGGGAAAGGAAAGGTCTAGAAATCCCAGATACTGGACCAGCAGTAACCTTTGACTGTTTCCAAGAGCTTAAGCCATTCCTTCGTAACAGCCATGCTCAGGGATGGATTGGGGCAAGGGCTCTTCATATCTTTAAAGGATGGCAGTCGTTGTGTAAGTTGATATTTTATATGCTGAATAAAATATATTCAATATATTTTATATATTGAATACTCTAGGCGTTGAGAACATACTGTGAATGGAGTAGGAGTCTTTTTTGTTTTCGTGAAGTATGTATCAATGGGGATGGACATTTATTAGGTCAACAGATGTATAATCTGTTTGTGCTTTATTTATATATTTGTTTACAGTTATTTATATATTACCACAAATGCTATGAAAAAGCATAAATAATAATAAAGAGATAAAGTGGTAAGTGATAATGTTTTAGGTAGACTGAATAGGGCAATTTCTTTTGCTCTTTTAATATTTTATTTAAAAAATTTATTTGTATTATTTTTATTTTATGATGTGTGGGTATGTGTGTATTTATGTATGTATGTGTATATGAATGTCATGCATAACATGAATTGCTAAAAGGTCTTATTAATAAAAAAAACCCAGAGCCAGATATTGGGGTGAAAGCTGAAAGATCAGAGGAATAGAACAAGCCAGCCACAAGTTCTTACCACTAGGAAATCCTCAGCCAGAAGAACTACTTCCTGTATACTCACACTTTATATACCTTTCTGTGCCCTGCCATCTTACTTCCTCTCTCCACCCAGCTACATCACTTCCTCTTTCCATCCAGCTCTATCACTTCCTGTCTGTCTGTACAGACTTCCAGACCTCTGTGGTTAACTAGTGCTGGGATTAAAGGCATATGCCACCATGCCTGGCTCTGTTCCCAGTGTGGCCTTGAACTTACAGAGATCCAGATGAATCTCTGCCTCCTGAATGCTAGGATTAAAGGTATATGCTACCATTATGATTAATATAGTAGCTGGCTTTTTCCTCAGATCCCCAGGCAAGCTTTATTTGTTAGAGCACAAATAAAATATCACCACAATCGTGTGTGTGTGTGTGTGTGTGTGTGTGTGTGTGTGTGTGTGTAAAGGTGCTTGAGGAGGCCAGAGAGGGAGCTGGATTCCCTGGCGCTGGAGTTATTACAGGAGATAGTGACTCATTGGATGTGGATGCTGAGAACTGAACTCAATTCCTCTGGGAGTAAGCATTCTTTCCTGTTGTACTATCTCTCTAGACCACTTTTTTATTTCCTTTTGGGGAGATGGAATTTCATCATGTTACCAAGCTGCTCAGGCTTGCCTTGAACTGAGATTCTCTGGCTTCAGTTCCAA
Source organism: Peromyscus aztecus (assembly GCA_902168405.1). Classification (NCBI taxonomy): domain Eukaryota; kingdom Metazoa; phylum Chordata; class Mammalia; order Rodentia; family Cricetidae; genus Peromyscus; species Peromyscus aztecus. The sequence goes on from CABHPQ010145682.1 coordinate 8,461, forward strand.
CAGTTGGGATTACAAGCTTGCACTACTAGATCTAGTTGGGAAATGTGTGTGTGTGTGTGTGTGTGTGTGTGTGTGTGTGTGTGTTGGGGAATCACATCACATGCCATCCACTAGGCATGTTGGGTATAATACCCAAGGTTTCATCCTTGCAAGATATGTGCTGTATCAGCAAGCTATGTTCCCAGATCTAAAATACTTTGTTTATGTAACAATTGAGTAAAGACCAGAATGAAGCAAGAGGTAGGGGTGGGGAGTAAAGGGTGGGGATGGATTTATGTGGCTAAAGGGGAAGAACATTCTAGGATAAAAGAAGGATTGGTAAAAATTCTGGCTAGGTTAGGGTAGGGAGTGTGGTAAGGAGGGAAGGGGAAGAGTGATGAATGTTTGGAGCAACAGAAAGGAACCCATTGTGACAGGAATGGAATGTGCATGGGCAGAGTTATAAATGATGTTTCCTGTCCCTACCACCTGTTTCCAAATACCTGGTAGTTGCTTCCTAAATTACCACACAGAGGCTTATATTAATTGTAAATGCTTGACTGATAGCTCAGGCTTGTTGCTAGCTAACTCTTACACTTAAATTAACCCATAATTCTTATCTATGTTTAGCCTTGTGGCTTGGTACCTTTTCTCAGTACAACATTCTCTTCTTGCTTCTCTGTGTTTGTCGGTGACTCTCTGACTCTGCTCTTCCTCTTCCCAGAATTCTCCTGGTCTGGCTCTCAAACTCAATCTCTTCCTGCCCAGCTATTGGCCAGTCAGCTTTTTATTAGCAAATGAGAGTAATACATTCACAGTGTACAGAAGGGTTATCCCACAGCACAGAGTAAGAGATGTGGGTGGAGTGGGAGCTGGCACCATGTGTGCTGAGTAGCCTGCAGTCCCGGAGAGGGTTCTGGGTTGTATTCTGGTTAGGTGTGGGAGCCATTGTGTTCTGAGTAGAGGGCTGAGGATTAGAGTTATCTGTTCTGAAACAATGGCACTGTGTGGAGAGTAGAATCTACAAGTCACTGCTGCCATTGAGAGACTGTAGCAGAGCAGGTGAGTGGTCAGAATGTCGTTTTTTGGAGATGTGGAAGACAGTGTTGTAGTATGTTCAGGAAATTCCAAACAAGAAGGGAGCTTTCCTTGTAAGGACATGTGTTAGGATGATAAAGTGGGGGCATAAGTTTGGAAGTGATACATGTAGAGATGTCTAAAGCCATAGAGGTTGAGATTACCTATTGGGTGGTTATAGTCAGCAAAGAGGCCTTAGGTCTGGGTTTGCCGATGTTGAGAGAAGGGGGAGGTGGTTAGCATTGAGTTAGGAGAAAGACTTCAGCAATGTGGAATTCCAGTTCTCCAAGGCAGTCTTTCTCTGACTAGAGTGGATAGCGTGGAGGATTGACTCAGGTTATTGTTTTTTATTCATGTATGTGCTTATGTGTGTTTAAAAATAGGACTAGGAAACTATTAACACATTTATGGTGAACTTTAGTGTGTTAAAGGGAAAAGTTATTTGAATGTTAGGTTTACAAGAAAAATGTAGCAAAAAAACCTCACCTTTTGAACAATGGAATGTCTCCGTTTTTGTAAATTAAGGTAATTATTGGTGTGCCGGGCCACAAATACTTTTGATGCTAATGTTTCCATAGTTGCACAGAATGTCATCAGACAAAAGAAACACCCCCTGGCCTCAAAGCCTCAGCTCGCCGTCTCTCTGTTCAGTGAAAAGGTGAGTGTGGGGACCTAGGGTGTGTTTTGAGGCCTGGGTCCATTTCTTCTGGGAAGTCTTTGGTGTATAAAGACACACAAAGTGCTCTTGCCCCATGACTTCTTAGGGATGAAAGTAGAAACTTCTCAGTTCTCAAAGGCAAAAGCTGCCTCTAGAAATGTTGTTTTGGTATTTCAGCGTATGTGTGCATCCCGTGATGCCTTTAAAGTGACGGTGAGCGTCTGTGCTGCCGCGGATGATAGGTGGGTTAAAGGTTTTATAGGGGGGACAATTAGGATGCATATTAAAAAGGAACTTTGAAGGAGCAGGGAAGGTGGGAGTAAGAATGAAAGTTAAAATCCAAAGTATTAGTTTCCATATATATTCTTTAGAGAACCTGGGCTTCTGGTATAGCCAGCTATTGAAATTTCAGCTGGGAGAGAGAGGTAGGGCAGGCCTGACTCTGGGGATGTCTGTCTGTGGAGCCTATGCCAATAGTTTGTGTGTGTGTGTGTTTTTATATATATATATATATATATATATATATATATATATATATATATATGGATTCTGAGAAGCACCGTGTTTCCAAACGGCATTTTTTTTTTACCCTCCATTTTTGGGGTGTGTGGTGTGGGCTGTGACTCCGCAGTGTGCAGTGTAGGCTCTCTGAAGGAGTGACCTAGAGTGGGAAGCTGGGAAGTCTGCGCTTGGCCCCCCCAGGCCTAACTCAGAGCAAGTGCTTCCCGGGTGAGAAGGATGGCAGAAACCCGCGTGCTCCGCTGCTTGCTCACTAGGCCATGGTGTTTTGACTTTTCCCTTTCTCATTTTAGGTCTTCAACTATGTGATGGCTATTCTTGATCTGTCCGTTTTTCGGACTCAAATTGTACTAGAAAGCCTGGTAATGGACCTGAAAAAGAAAATCCCAGCTTTAAACTTCAGCCCATTGGGATCCAGTGGGAAAATTTCCGTGCAAGGTTCATTTCTGGCTATCATGAAGCTCAAACAGGCTTTGATAGCAAAAGCCATCTCCGCTTTAGAAAGCAGCAGGAAGGAGGATGCCGGCGGGAGGAGAAATCGCAATAGACAGAACCCTGGAGGCGTCCTACGGGGAAGGGAGACCTCTGCAGCCGCACTCGGGCCCTCCGTACCTGCGTCTGCCAGAAGCCAAGGGACGCTTGTGCTTGATACAGATGTTTTCCTTTACCTGAAACACAAGTGTGAGTTGTATAAACCAACACTGAACAAATACCGTATCCTGTGTCAGGAGAGCGTGGATGGTGATGTCACCACCGTTTGTCTACAAGATGCTCACGACGGGTCTCGCCCTAGCAGTGTCAGACGTGTGAAGGAGCTCATTGAGGAGTGGGCCCAGGGGCTCCACCTTGAGCTCAGAAAAGAGACACTGGTTTTGGAAGGAAAGGGAGAGAGAGAGAAAAGAAATATTAAGCAGGCTTGTGAACAGCTGCGTTACAGATATCTTAGAGTTTTGATTAATCCTCACCACACACATATCGACATTATAGGACCTTCGTCCGACACGTTCCTGTTTAAGACAGAGCTCATGAAATCCGCAGGGCAAAAGGTCACTTGAGGTCTCAGGCACAGTTGTCATGGTCGCTTTCCCCCTGACTGAGAAGTGACTGTGCTTGCCTCTCATTTCATCCAGATTTCATTGTGTGTATCATTGTCTTCATGTTATAGGAGAAGAAGGTAGGATTTAGGGAAATTAAAATACTTATCTAAAGTTACCCAGCTGACAAGGAATGGGCCTGGCCTTGAATACAAAAATAGTACCTAAATCAAACTGAAAAACAAAACAAAACAAAACAAACAACAACAACAACAACAACAACAAAACCTCACTAAACTTGGAAGAAATCTCACTTTTCCTGCAACTCCAAATTATTAGGAAAAGAAGTTTTTCCCCTGACAGAGGTTTGTATGATTACCACGCTGTTGCTAAGTTCTCAGGGTTTGTATTTACTCCACATAGCATTAGAATGCTGCTTAGGATCACTTGGGAAAGTAGTGGTTCTGTTAGAATTGTAAGGAATCTTGGGAGAAATTTGTGTGCTTGCTATTGTAGACAATTCTTGTTTGACAGTGGTGTGCCAGCCAGATACACATTGTAATTTCAAAACATGGTGAGTAAAAAAAGTGCCTTTAACCATGTAACTTGCAGAACATCCTAACTTTGCTACACTGTCTGTGGTAGAGAAATGACTCCTTACCCTGGTTGCTGCGGTGATTGACAGCTGGAGCTCACTGTTGCTGCTCAGCATTGCTAGAGAACATTGCACGGTGTATCACTAGCCTGGAGAAGATTCAGTGTCTGAAGTATTGACTATATACTCCTTTTGCACCATAATAAAGTAAAACTTACAGTTATATTAAATTGTGAGTTGAACCATCATTGAGCCAAGCCAGGATCATCTGCATTCTGAGCATCTGTGATCTTATTCCTCAAATGCTGTTACTTGAACAGTAAGATAATAAAGACAAAGAAAGAAAAGCTGTAGTGATTTGTTTCCAGGTCTATGATTCCCTTGAAGTTAGCCCCAGAGTAAGGCAATTTTGCATAATGGAGCTCTCTGCAGAGCTCATCCTGGTGTAATAAATAATAGAACTGTATCTGTTCCTCTTAAGGTGAACAAACATGATTATGATTATTTTAACTATCAGTAGAACATAAGAAATTGTCCTTATTTTCCTTTGCCATCTAAATCCCAAATGTTTAAATAATTTCTGTTTCCTTACGATATTTCTGATACCAAAACGTAGGCAACAATTCCTAACCTTGACAAATGAGACTATGTCAGTCTGAACAAGATTTGTGCCTCAGAGGACGTGATCAATCGAGTGAAAGAATGCTTTCATTTGTTCGGACTGCTGTAAAAGGTTTTGCAGGATGATTTAAACAATAGGCATTTTTCACAGTTCTCAAGACTGGAGTCAAGATCGGGGTGCAGCCATGGTTGGGCCATGATAAGGGCCCTATTCCTGGGAGAAAGCAAGAAAGCTCCTCTGTCTCTTAGAATATTAATTCCATCAGCAGGGCTCTTCTTCACGACTCAGTCACTCCCCTCAAGGCCCCGCCTCCAAATACCCTCAGTCACT
>CABHPQ010145682.1:23835-40667 GCA_902168405.1 Peromyscus aztecus
TCTTTCTTTCTTTCTTTCTTTCTTTCTTTCTGCCTTTCTTTCTTTCTGCCTTTCTTTCCTTTTTTTTTCTCATCCTCCCAGGAAGTGGGCCAGACTGTGGTACCTGGAGGAGATGGGATTAGGATATGCAATAAGATGTCCTTAAACAAAATCCCCAGAAAACAAGGTTATGTATTGCTTGGTTTCTTAAAATGTGACCAGAGGCTCACAGGAATCTAACCCTGTGTCTTTTTTCCTAGGACTGATAGTTCAGTATTTGCTAATTCGATGTTCTTTGAGACTGCACAGGGCATAAATACAGACGATGGGTTCATAATGTCAGGAAGCCTGAGTCAGCAGACATCATTGTGTAACGATGTGTGTAAGGGCCAGACTCCACTAGTTCTCACAGGGACCTCTAGACCCGATTGCTGTTCTCATTTGGCTATGCACTCCCTTGACAAGGGAACCCTGTGCTGTGTCCGATATGTTCTGAGTAGGAGTAACAAAAGATAGGAGGGTAATCTGCAGTTCTCACTCACCTCAGCAGATATCTACCAGCCCCCATCCAGACACAGGGACACAGAGAACATTTCTCATTCTGACCTTGGAATGATCTGTAGTGAGAATAGTTACTGTTTTTGCTCCCATCTTCTCAACACACCATCGAAAAATAAAGCAATCCCACGATAGGCCATTTCTGGAGATCTGAGCTGATGGAGAGTAATGTGAAGATGGAAAGCAGTCACAGAGCTCCTGGAGGTGACAAGTGATTCAGCCCAGACAGCAGCAAGTCAGGTCCGTGCTGGCCTGGGGGCTGAATTCACACTGAACTGAAACTGTATTGGGTGTGTTGAATCTTAACTTTTGGTGAACGATTCAAAAGTGACAATATTCTCAACTTAATTTTCTCTTACTCGTTCAAGGGGCCAGTCTTGAAAAGTTGTTGCTGCTGAGCCCCTGTGGAAGGGGCTTTGGGTGTGTTCATCTGGTGTCCAGAGACGACCCCATGTTTACCCTGTGTTTACCCTTTGCTGCTCTTCTTACTACATTGCCTCCTCCCCCTCTTCCTCCACCTCCTTCTCTTCCTCCTCCTCCTCCTCCTCTGCCTCCTCCTCCTCTCCCCCTCCCTCTCCTTTCCCATCATCCTGTTTTCTCTTCTTTTTCCAGAGTTTTGCCATCTAGCCCAAGATGGCATCTTAGCCTTTCAAGTGCTGGGGTTATAGGTGTTCACCACAATGCCTACCTCAATTTCTCCACCCCCACACCCAGAAATGTGTTTTTAAAAATAGCTCAGGCATAGTAATTGTGCTGGTTGGTTAATGTTAACATGACACAAACTAGAGTCATCTGGAAGAGGGAATCTCAGCTGAGAAACTGCCTCCATCAGATTGGCTTGTGGGCATGTCACCAGGGCATTTTTTCAGATTAATACTGATGTGGGAAAGTTCAGCCCACTGTGGGTGGTGTCATCCCTGGGCAGGTGGTCTTGGGCTGTGTAAAACATCAGGCTGAGTAAACCAAGGGGAGCAAGTCAGTAAGTCATTCCTCCTTGGCCTCTGCTTCAGTTCCTGCCCCGACTTCCCTCAAAGATGGACTATGATATAGAAGTGTGAGCCAAGTAAACCCTTTCCTCCCTGAAGTGGTTTTGGTCAACATTTATTACAGCAACAAGAAGTAGACCAAAACAGTGATGATGATGATGATGATGATGATGATGATGATGATGATGGTGATGATGATGATTTTGGTTTTTTGAGACAGAGTTTCTCTGTATAGCCGAGGCTGTCCTGGAACTCACTTTGTAGATCAGACTGACCTTGAACTCACAGAGATCAGCCTGCCTTGGCCTCCCGAAGTAATGATTATTTTTAAACACACAGAAAGAAAAGTATGCTTTAATGTAGTTGTAGCAAAAATGCAAATGGAATTATCCAAGGTAAACAAATGTTTCTGGGTTTGATGTTCTTTTTATTTTCATATCAGTTTTACACTCTATGCAAACAATTGGTGCCCTAAAACATGTTAATTTCAACAGCTCATCATTTAAAATACATCATTTCTAAGACAAGTTTACACTTCTTTCATCCTGTTTTCTGGTGGTGTGGCCTGGTCTTAAGAATTTTCATAAGCATTTATATGTTTTTCTTTCACATAGCTTCTTTCTCCTCTGTTCTTTTGGTGTGCCAAGACAAAGGCTGCGAAGGTTTCCTCACCTTTGGAGTAGGCCTTTTTCACCTTCCCCAACCCAAGCCCAGTGTAGTCACCACCAAGAAGCAGCACTTTGAAGTAAAAGACATCCACACAGTGGTGGTGTCTAGGAAACAGTGGCCCAGGCACTCCAGCATAAACAATGATGATGTCATTCTGAGTGACTGACTGTGACATCTTCCAAGCGAGGGAATGAGCAATTAGCTCTTGACTCTGAACTTGGATTTCTGTCTTGTCTCTCAATATTGAAGAGACTCACTGCCGAATAGTGTGTTGTAAGGAAAACTCATCTAAAATGTCACTGAGTGGGAACTAGTTACACCAGGGTTGATTTTTTTGTTGCAAAATTGCCTTGAGACTCAGAAGCAGTTACAATCTGAAAAAGCGCTAGAGGGCGCCAGACTCCTTCGTGAGGAATTTTTCTTTGTCCTGCAGCACACAGCACCTTTCTATCAGCCTGGCAACCTGTGAATTCAGGGATCAGCTTGAGTCCGCAGGCACGATTACACATGCATTAGAAATTTAACAGTCACAGACTTTGGAGGGTAAAGTTACGACTGCACATTAAAATGGACCTAGGAGACCTATTACCTAAGACAATCTATGGACCTTGCTTGAATCATAATGCAAACATCATTCTTAAAATGATGTTTGTGAGACAACTAGGGAAATTTGATCAGGAATAAAAGTTATATTACAGCATTATTGTTTGTTTTATTAGGTGTGGTAATGGTATCTTGGTAATGCTAAAAATTCCTTAACTATTAAAGACAAAAATGTTTACATGAAATTACTCGATGCCAAAATTCATTATAAAATATTTTACAATAAGGGTGGGATGCAGCTCGGTTGTAGAGAGTTGCCTAGTATCTACAATAAAGTGATGAAATGTGTGCATCTCTCTCTCTCTCTCTGTAGTGGACAATAGAAGATGTAGGTGGATGACATCTTGATAATTGTTGGAACAGGTGTTCATTGTAGCATTTGTTATGCTTCTGTGAGTTTCTAGCAATTTCTACTAAAAGTAAAGATGAAGCCTGGAGAGGTGTGTCAGCTGGCAGGGATGTTTCTAGACAAGTCTCACAACGTGATTGATTCCTGGAACTCACAGGGTAGAAGGGAAGAATCAACTCCTACCAAGTGGTCCTCTGATCTCCACACATGCAATGTGGTACACACACACACACACACACACACACACACACACACACACACACACTCATGCACACACACACTCATGCACACACACACTCATGCACACACACATACACACACAGGAGTACACACGTGTACACACAAAAAAGAACAAAGATGAAAATGTACTCGGTTCTTTTGATACTTATTTATGCTTTTATTTATTTCCATAGAGAGGGGAATCTGTATTTCTTAGGTTACAAAGTCAGATATGCAAGAAAATAGTACTTTGTCCTCGTTACTTCAATCTTATTCATTTCTGGTTTGAGCTTCTGTTCTATTAGATGTCAGAAATTAGCGTCATTTAAGTCAGACTCGCCTGGTATTTCACTATCAAAAAACTTAATCCAAGAGAGTCTGGAGCATCTCACTTTCTCCCACAACAGAATTGCTGAGTGGAAGTTGGGGCATGGAGGGAATGGTGGGACCTTGTCTACCACCTTGGGTCAAAAATCTCGTAAGACCTCCTTGATCTTCTCCTGGGTCCTTGCAAGCAACAGCCACATTGTCTGACAAAAGCCTGCAAGGGCTCCCTGGTCTGCCTCTCCCCGGGATTCCCAAACCTCTTTTGAAATAGGAGCAATACTCGGAAGTTTCCCTTCTGACTTCCTTAGCCCTATTGCTCGGCCATTTCTGATTGGCCTCTCCTATGACAGGTGTGACATGGACGACCTTGAGAACTCTAGGATACTTGCCGCTTCCACAGGTCCAATAAGGGAATAATTACTTCTGGCCTTCAAATCCTGTGGCACATCTGGGCTTTTGGGTTCAGTTCCCAAGAGAGAGGGGCACACACAGGCCCTCTTCTTAAGGGAATATTGAGAAGTCTACTATCTCTCCATGAAGCATGTGGTTTCTTGTCTGTGGGTAGAGAGAGCACATAACCCTCTACCACCTTACAGCAAAAACATCTGGTGTCCTTCAGAGCTCTGGCTGCAAGGAAGGTCATGAGCTCAAAGGGATTAGTATGAACAGTTCGTCAGTTAATACAACAATAATGGATGATTACATTGAATAATTGTAATTAAAAACTTAACATTTCTGTCTGCACAGAAAGAAACTAGGGAAGCATTAGTAAAGGGCAGGAGTCTAGGGCATAGACTACTGGTACAGTGCATGCCCAGCATGCACATGGGCCTGGGTTTGATCCTCAGTACCATACACACAAAAAGGAGTTAGGAAAGTTGTGGGCTCTGAGAGGCTTCAACAGACCTCTGTTCTAATTCAGATTCTATGCCTTTTGTAGTGGGTATCGGGTACCTTTTTTTTTTTTTTTTTTGCATCATGTTAGTATTTATAAAGCAGAGTGAATGCACGTTTTGCTTAAGCAAGAATATGTATAACAGATACACGAAGAAAATTTGGCCTTTTGTATAAAACCCATACATGACAAGCATTTAAAAATTTATTATTAGCAAAAAGACAACAAGCAGGAAAAGCCTCTTATCTATTTTTTCCACCTGGTTCCTGAGTCTTTCTCCTAAGGCTTCTTAAGCTATTAGCTCAGGCCTTAAAGGGCCGTGTGGGAATCCAGGTGGAGCCCCAGGCACTGAAGCTGCCACAACTCAGGAAAAATGTTCTCTGGCATCCAGTCCGCGGTCTGCGGAGCTGAAATTCCCCCGGTATTTGAAGAAATAACTGTGGAGCCTTCGTTCCCAGTGTGGCCATCCTTTATGAGCTGTCAGTGGAAAGGAAACAGATGAAAGGCAGGATTCCTACAGTATCATGTCACCGTGGCCTCAGGAAACAGGGAAAGAAACCCAAACAGTTTATAGTGGACAAACTTCCAGATGCTTATTGTCAAGACCTCTGCTCGGGATAGAAAGAAAACCCGAACTGTGCCATGTCCGACTCCTGCATTGTAAGAAAAAGCCATGCTTCCTTCCTCAGCCCTTCCTGCCTTGATGGCCAGGAGAGAGATAATGGCAGATGACTGTTCTGTTTCTCGGGGGTACCTTGACAGTGACTCCAGACTAAACTGTGGCCGATTCCTTTCTGTTCGTGGGGACGTTAGGTTCCAGGCCCCTGGGCAGAGATGTCCAGCTTTGTAATTGGCTTTCTTCTAGAGGCAGGATGGTGTTGCGAAGGTGCCAAGACCTGGCCTAGCATGAGCAATCCCTGGCTCACACACATGCATGCTCTATATCCAGATGCAACCTTTTAATTAATCATAGGTGCTCGCTTAGAGTGCTTGACCGCATTTTAATGCTGTTAAAGTAAGTTCAGTGAAGAAAATGTCTCATGTTCTTCTTACACCACTTCTTAAGAGAAAACTCTCAAGCCGGGATGTCTTAAAGTGTGAATTTTGGGGGTCCCTGTGAAAGTTTCCTATTCCGGCTATAAATCCTGTGATTACATTGGGTACCCTCGGATAATCCAGCTAATTCCTTCATCACAAGGCCCACAACTGTTTCACCTCTGTAAAGTCCTATTGCCTTATAAGGTAGTGATTGACAGCCTTCCTAGACTAAGGTGAGATTCTCTCAGAGCCATTTATTATTCAACCTACCACAGTCCACTTCTGATCACCAGAGATTTATTTCCCTTCCTAATACAGGATATATTCATTCCATCCTATTTATCTCTGAAAGTCTCAACCCAAAAATCTAAAATGTCATCAATTTCGATCTCAATAGATCTTGATGGCTGTGGCCAATACAGGCCATTCTGAGGTGGGACTCGTCCCATCAATGGACCTATGACACACAAGAAGCACTTGTCTGCTCCTCCCCCACAGTGGTGGTGCTGGCACAGGATAGAGTGCATCCCAGGTCAGAAAACAGAGAGAGAGAGAGAGAGAGAGAGAGAGAGAGAGAGAGAGAGAGAGAGCAATGCTCCACAATCCTCTCCAAGGGGAAGGCTTCTTGTGACCAAAGACTTCCCACCAGTTCCCATTCTCATTTCTTGAAAGTTCCCCTGAGTCCCAATAGTGTCACAGGAGACCAGTCTACAGTAGATAGGCTCTGGGGTCATTTTCGATCTGACCGTTACAGTCCCGTTATCCCAGGTTGGCTGTCTCAGCAACTTCACCACGAACCATTCGAGCCTCCTGTGTTTGTGGTGGGGATTTACTCCATTAGACGGAAGGGCTCCTCCGAAGTGTTTCCTGACTTCCACTGAGAGGTTGAGTGGACCCAGGAGTCATAGGAGTCATCTCTTCAAAGAATCCTCCTGTGGCTGAGCGTTCATTCTGACCTGTTTATTTTTCTTGAAGCACACGAGCAGACAATCCTTTACCCATGTCCGTAGTTTTCTTTTCAGAACACAGTGGCATGAGTCTCCTAATTTTTGTGTTTCTCTTAAAGATCAGAATGGGTTGAGGCCCCAAGTCATCAATGGCTGGCTTCTCTCCCATTCGACAGTTCTTCTGGCTGCCCACCTTTTTCCTTTTGTGTTTTACTATAAAAAGTAAGACACAGGTTACACCTTCAACACTTTGAATCTCAAGTTCATATCCCTATTGAATGCTTAAGGTTTTTCCTTATACAGCTGAAGGACACAGGTCACTGAAAACTTTCTGAGACTACAGAAAAGGATCTTTTCACCTATAACTCCCAACAACACATTTTCAACTTCTGTGTGAGCCACGCGGGCGGTGCCTTTAATGTCTGTCTGCCCACCAAGGTTCTCTTTGTGACAATTTAGGTATTATTTGAGAACATGTATTTTTTCCATTATATTTCCCATTTCCTTCTGAATCCCCACTAGCAGAATCAATTAATTAAAAAATTTAGTTTAAAAAATGTACCACAGTAATGTAAGATTTTAGTAATAGGGAACCCCGAGGATAGGACAATATGTGAGTGCTGCACTCTCTGCATGGTTTTTCTGAAGCCTGAAATCACTTTTAAAAATCTCCTAAATGGGGCTGGAGAGGCGGCTCAGTGATGAGGAACACTTGATGTTCTTGCGGGGATTCAGATTTTATGTCCTGCACCCATTCAGTAGCCCACAACTATCTGTAACTCTAGTGCCTAGGGGTTCAATGCCTCCCCGGCACTGCACACACATAGGATGCCTACGTACATCACCTGCAATAAAACAAACTTGAAAAGCTCTTCTAAGATAATAAATCCTTAAAAATCATCATTTGTGACTTAGCTAGATAGTAAGTCCAATTGGAGACATCAGGAAACACTGAGGACGATTGGGACACGTGCAAGTTGATCTAGTCGTGGGCTCTCCACTGTTCTTGCAGGTAGAGCTGGAAGGAGAGACCGCCCTAGATGGACGCCCTATTTGCTCTTTTTTTTTTTACTACCAGAAGAAAGGAGGAAAGCTTTTCTTGGCTTTATCTCAATCATATCAGATCAAAATAATACTTGGACATACTTTAAAGCAGCACGTTTTGGAACATATTCTAGTGTCATACAATGTGCATTTTAAAATCTTTTCTATGGTAATTAATCTTTTCACTATCTTTTATTTCCTCTAACACATTCAGGGCAGAGCAGATCATCTTCTAGTGTGGGACTAGGAAAGCACATGTTGGTAGCCAGAAGAAAGTACAGTTCTTTAGGGAGTGTCAGGGACTCAGGTCTGACCTGCATTAAGCTGCGGGCGAAGTCTGTCATTCTGCAAGGGGAAGTCTGATGTGGCTACCTGACATCAGGGGTTGTAGCAAAATCTTTCAAAGACGTGTGGGTATGTGTGGGACTTGGCACAAAACCTCACAGCGTTGGGTTGGATGGTTCTGATAGTTGTTCTTGCCCCAGACACCAATGTAGACAACTGAGCTGAAGTTACAAGTTCAACTATTTTTATTCTATCTCTTTTTTTTAATAAAACCAATATTCCCCTACACTTCCTGGAATATGGCCACAACCTGGCCTCTCACGATGTGTTAGGGATATCAGAATGTTGTGTACAGTACGCCTGTCCCTAGAATCCCAAATCAATCTCTGTTTTCTTCTCGCTGAAACTGTGACTGGAATCTGACATTTTCAGAGAAGACAAAGCCACCGGCACTGAGGACATCACGGTTCACTGCTGGCACTGAGGACATCACCGTTCACTGCCAGCAGCAGAACAACTAACACCGTATATCCAGTCATAGTCCATAAGCACTGTAGGCTTTTCTCATTATGTTCCCCAGCCTTTCCAGCCTCCACCCCTTGCTCAGTTCCAAAGCTAGGTCTTCAGGTATGTTTTACAGAAGCACCTGCCCTCTGGTTCCTAAATCTATATGCATTTTCTATTGCATCAGATTTCTAAAAACTCAGTGATTTAACACAAATTCCTTGCCAGGAGATCAGAAGTGTGAATAGTGTGTCACAAGGCTGCAGTCAAGGTGCTTGTCAGTCAGGGATATGTTTCCTCCGCTGTCTCCAGGGAGGACCTTCTCAGCTCACAAGAGCTGCTGGAGTTCATTGGTTTGTGTCCTGCTTCCAAGAGCCACATTTCCCAGACCTCTGCTCTCTTTGCCACAGCCCCCTTTCTGAGTTAGACTTCCTATTTCTCTCGTCAGTTTCTAAGGTTCTTTATGGCTGTGGACAGAGCTAGTAGAAGAGCATGTGCCTAGTCTAGCATGCTTGAGGACGGATCTTCATCATCCTAATAAAGAGAAAAACCATCCTTATGATTACATTGTTCCCACCTGTGTAGTGGAGCATGACTTCTTGATTTAAAATCCTTTTGCTAATTACACCTAGAAAGTTTGTTTTGAAAGTAAGTCTTTGTAGTTTTAGGTTCTAGGACTGAGGATATTGTAGCTTGCCTGGCTGCCTCCCTCCCTCCCTCCTTCCCCCCCTCCTTCCCTCCATCCATTCCTTCCATCACCACATCTCAACAGTCTCAGGTTGGGTTTTCTGGAGTCAGACACTAAAAGTCTGTCTGGGCTGTAAAAATACACCAAGAATTAAGTACTGAGGAAGGAAGCAAAAAATGAACAGTGAAGAACATTGGAGTGTGAGGTAGGCCTGAATACACGTTGGCCACTGCAAGACCAGCTGTGGTCTGAGTTGTTTAGTCTTGAGACACATGAAGAAGTGTCTTTTCCCATGCTCTGCTCAGTCACTGGAGGGAGATGCTGAGTATAACCTGGCAGCTTTCTGTAGCCAAGGCAGATGCTGATGGAGTCTGCGGTTGGAGGTGAGCTGCTGGCTGCAGCCAGGAGGAAGCCCTTTCTTGAAGGAGGATCTGTGCTGTGCATCTTTGTGTTTAGGACACATAGGCCATTTGAATGAGTATTGATACTTCTGTGACCTTTGATTGTTCAGCTGGAAGCTGTTGGACCAGCTCAAATCCTGAAAAACCATGGTAGAATTTTCATGGCCTTTATGATCTTTCTAATAGCTCAGGACAGAACTCAGTTGGATTCTTGGTATCCAAAGCTATCTTGGAAGTTTCTGTGAAGAGTTAGGTTGTTCGAAGGAGTCTAATTAGTTCAAGGCATAGTCATGACCCACCTCTCTCACTAGTTACTCATTGAGGGTGTAACTGAGGAATAAAGAGCTTGCCTGGCATATAGATGAGAGGCCCTGGATAAAAAATTGTCAACTTTCATGCCAATATTCACCACCATAGTCATCATCAAATTAAACATTGGTATTATGTATTGAATATTGGCTAGTCCGTACTAAGTATTTTGCATGTAGCATCTCATATATCATTTCAGTATGTTGAAACAGTTCCGGGAGTTGTTGGTATGGGGCCAGCGAGAGGGAGTATCCATGTTCTGCCATGTCCCCAGTGCTTCTTCCTCGGATGTGACATCGCAGCTCGGTAGCGACATAGTGAGCAGCACCCATTTTCACCTAGAGCCTGACATGTAACCTGTGATGTGATATGTTACCTTACAGCATGGAGTTCAGTTGTCTGAGTCCTGGAACATCGTTTAAACAACTCACCCCAACACCAGCATGTTCGAGGATCTTTTGAGGGTGGGCACATTCTTATCTTTAAAAAAATGTGGAATTGGAGGGCGGGAGATGGCTCAGGGGAATGTGCTTGCCATGTATGCACAAAGGCCTGAGTTGGATGGCCAGCATCCATAGGAGAAGTCCAGGTGTGATGGTGTGCAGCTGTAATCCCAGCATGTTGGGATTCAGTATGGTGAGACAGTTCAGGAAGCTGGATCTGCGGGGCTCACTGACTAGCCTCCAACTGGTGAGCTCGGGGCCAATGAGAGATCCTGTCTCAAAACAAACAAACAAACAAACAAACAAACAAACAACAACCAACCAAGCCAAGGAAGGCAGAATGTGAGAAATGAATGACCCCTGAGGTTCTCTGGTCTCCGCATGTGTGTAGGTACCCACATGTGTAGAACTGGTAGCTTATGCTTCTAATTTCAGCATTCAAGAAGCTGAGACAGACTGTCTGCCATGAGTTGAAGGCTAGCCTGGCTACATGTAAGACCGGCATAATAATAATAATAATAATAATAATAATAATAATAATAATACAATGTGGATCGTGATTTGTGCCTTTTTCTTAGAAGGGCTAGGGCCTAATGGAAGGACAGATCTGGCATGCTGTCTATATCATTGAAGTCTAATTGCAATTTAAAAGTGCTAAGTGAGACTCTTAGCCAGGAAGCTGTAAGAAAATATGACCCTCTCAGGCTTCTCCGACACTGCAAGTTTGCATGTGTGAGTGTATTTTGCTCAGTATTTTCAGTGAGGACAAAACAAGCCATCCAATTTGACATAGAAATGAGAAGCTGTTTGCAGACGTGCTCGAGTTTTATGTATGGTGTAGTATCTTTTTAAAGTTTTGGGCTTAGCTATGAAAATCTGTTCCACTTTTGTGAAACTAAACATCTTGCCTCCTTGTAAACTATGGTGGCGTATCTGTGGGAGACATCAAACCTTCTCATTTTGTAATTTTGGACTCAAGTTTCTAGGCCACGTGTTTGAAGTCTCCTGCATGATTACAGACTGCGTGCATAATTTCTCCATGGCGCTACCCTCTTCTGAATTTTGAAAAGTAATCAGACACGCATCCACGCACACAAGCTTTCAGACTCTAACCATGTGTACGCTGTCCATTTCTTCTAGTCAGGATTTTGAATTTTCTCTTGGTAAGAAAACTCAAGAGGGCAGCTTTCTTATAGAAATCAGATTATTTAGGCCAAGCATCAAGGCGGTCCTCAAGAGAGAAAGTGGGCACAAGTGACTCTTGCTCTGTCCTATGGGGGTAAGTCTAGAACAGTGGTGGGTGCTCTGATAAAACCCCTTGCCCATGGCCTTTCTGAGTTTAGGCTGTTGCTACATGTGCCCTGTATCAGATTGCTGGACCAAATTTCCACCGATCACTGGTTTCTAATGACACAGAAATCCAAAATGTGCCCTAGGAACCAAAATCAAGGTGCTGGTTCCTTGTAGACAATCCAGGGCATCCTTGTCTTGCTCAGCTTCTGCAGGCCACTTGTCTCCTTTGGCATATGGCTGCCGGGCGGCCACTCTGACCTCAGCTCCCGTTGTCTTGTTTCTCTCTTCTGTTTGTCTCTGACTCTGTTTGTCTCCGACTCTGTTTGTCTCCGAATGCAAGCTAGTACAACCACTGTGGAAATCAGTATGGTGGTTTCTCAGAAAATTAGGAATCGAACTACCTCAAGACCCAGCCATACCACTCCTGGGCATATATACCCAAGGAGTGCTGATTCATACCACATTTTTCTCTTGTCCAGAAATGACTATGACTTTATAGGACCAAACATTGACTACATGAGAATGACAGTGTGTTGTTTTTGCTCTTGCATAATTAGGATAGATATGAGATGATAATTAATTTTAACTAGAGCCATTTACATTAGGGTATCATTTTCAGTAAAATGCATGAAACACTTCAACCAGCAAAATAAAGACTTCGGCTCTTCAGAGTAAGTCCCGATGTCTGATTTATGCTCTGTTCACAGATTACGGTAGAGCCATCTGCATCGCTGAAGATTCTGGAAGACGAGAGTAATAACCACTGTCCATAAAAAGTGCAGCAGTATGGGATGTTTGTCTTTTAAATTTCCTTACTGGCTGCTAAACTCATCTAAGCTAAAGAGCATCTTTTATCATCATCACATAAATCCCTGCTGTTGCTGCAAAACACAGTATGTGGCATTGTCCAGCTGATGCCCAGCCCACTGTAAGCCAATACCCACTCTGTCGATGCCATCTAACTAGGATGTTTTTATTTGAAACTATGATTTATGTCTTATTTTCAAAGAATCCTAATGTATAAGATGTGTTTTTCAGACTTTTAATCAACAGTATTTTATGTTCAGTTTTAGCTGTGCTGAGACGCTAGCTGCCCATGCCATAGCTTTGATGTATTATTTAAGGTTGAGAACAGTATCGTGGAGCGGATAGTTTTCACATCCAGGTGATTCCACACATAACTCCATATCTGATAAGAGTATGATCAGGTCATTGATGCCTGACATAGAAATAGAAAATAGATGGAAATTTAATTTTTAAAAAAATATAAAGTAGAACATGAGAAATGGGGATTGACATACAAAGACAAAGCAATAATGTTAACCCTTGAATCTGCTGAAGGACTGGACAAAGGTAATATGATAAATTTTAGCAGAAATTAACACTGAGACACATTCTGTGCACTCAGAATATTCCATGTAAATAAAGCTGAGGAAAATGTGGTTTAAATGAAGTAGATATTATCCATGCCTCTCTAACATCCACTGGGCCCCTGGAACCACAAGAGTGGACTCTAAGCCTGCCAGAGTAGCAGGCTCTCGTTTGCCCGAGTGAGTGACTCAGGTGACCACCGTTTTAGTCAATCTATGCTTGTATTTTTCTGGCCTCAAAGATTGGTTTTGAAGTGCTCCTAACATCAAGAGGCCCAATACTTTCAGTCAGGATCATAAGCACACTCTCTAGTCAGGAACTAGCCAGCATATACTTTCAGCACTGTGGGAAATATCTTGTTTCTAGGAGAACAGTTAACTGGAGAAGAAATCCAGCACACAGTCTGAAAACCTCAGAGGGATGCGGGTGACTGAACCAGATGTTAAATACATGTAACAGGGGGACTTAATAGTCCCTGAAAGAAATACACTTTATTTGTAGATTTTAGTTAGTTAAACATGGGTAATTCTTTTTTTTAAAAAAAAACTTTTTATTGATTCTTTGTGGATTTCACATCATGCATCCCAATCCCATTCATCTCCCCACCCCTTCTTATGTGCCCTCTCCCCTTACAAACTCTCCCGCAAAATAAAATAAATTTAAAAAGAAAAAACACCCAAAAAGCAAAAACAAAAACAAACAAGCAAACAGCCTCGCTGTGGAAGTTGTAGTCTGTAGTGTGTGACACAGTGAGTCACACAGTGTACCCTTTGGTCCATACATCTTTCCTTGTAAGTGCTCATTGTGATGAGTTATTGGTCTGGTTCGAGGCTTCTGGCTTCTGCTCGGTACTGGGCTCTCACTAGGACTCCTCTATGGATATCCTTTTGTTGCCCTGTGTCATGGAGATCCTGCAGCTTTGGATCTGCAGGACGGGCCCCTTCACATGCTCCAGCAGTTCTTAGATGAGGTGGGTGTTGGGGTGGGCCTGGTTCTGGGCCTGGGTGGTAGCTGGGTTGGTCAGCCTGCCAGCTTTCCCTCGTCAACACCACCAGGGTGAGCTCTCCAGCATTGTGCTGGCTAGCTCATCCACTGTAGCAGGCAGCAAGGAGCAGGGCCAGTTCTGCTCTCACACCCTCAGGGCTGGCTCACTGGCACCCACACCACCAGGGCCAACTCTACTGTTTTGCAAGTGTTTGCAGGGCCCATTCTTGCAAGTGTTGCAGTTGGTGAGGTGCAGGGCCAGCTCTCCTGTCTGTTGCAGGTGGCAAGGGTTGGGGGATTATTCTTTTTAGAAAGAAATTTTACTTAATAGTTTTGTTTAAAAAAATCTCTTAAAATAATACAAAAATTATATTTAGGAATAAACAAGATTCTTGAGCTTAGAAAAGAGATGATGGAGTTAGAGTGTTTGGTTACCCATCTGTTGTAAAAACTTTAATAGAAGCATAATATCCATAAATGAATCCACAGATTTATTTCACTGCATTAATTTAAAAGTTGAAGTATAACATACCAGTCCACAAATCTTAAGTGTGGCCAGTTAAAGGAGAACACTTTTTTTATCCACTAGATAACAATATAAAACATTAGCATGGCCCGAACACCTTTGTAATCATTGAGGTTTCAGTTTCCACAGCTCCATTTTACAAATTTTTGAACCCAAAACTGGAATTACATTTAGCACAATCCTTCGTGGTTGACTTCTCCCAATGTTTCATCAGTGAATTGTGCCGTCACTCAGGTTTGCCACGTTCAGCATAGAATCTCATAGTGTGGATGTGTCACAATTGGTTTCTTCTACGATTGGTGGATATTTGGGTGATGTTGTACTTTGACTATGGTGAATAAACTCTGAGCATCCTTTTAAATGCCTGTTTGTGCACAGATATGCTCAATTTTTGT
The DNA here is from genome assembly GCA_902168405.1 of Peromyscus aztecus. Lineage (NCBI taxonomy): Eukaryota > Metazoa > Chordata > Mammalia > Rodentia > Cricetidae > Peromyscus > Peromyscus aztecus. The sequence continues at coordinate 38,649 of CABHPQ010145682.1, forward strand.
GCCTCTGCCCTAGGAGTTGAGCTACTGTGTCACAGGAAAAGGATGCATTTAGCTCCAGCAAACAATCAAGTTTTCTGAACTGGCTGTCCCCATCAGAACCCCTGCCCAGCACAGGAGCATTCTGGTTAGTCACAGGCTTCCTAGTACTTGGCTTCGTCGAATTTTAAATTCAGATGATGATGTGGTGATATTTTTATTATTTTTTCTGATCAGCAATAATCTTGAGAATTGCCTTACCTGCTTATCAGCCTATTTAGATGTTTTCTTTTATGAAGTGCCCATTTGAGTCTGTCACAGTTTTTAGTTATTTAAAAATTTCATTTCTATTATTACTATTATTAGGTGTGTGTGTCACGGTATGTGTGTAGGGCTGGACGACAACTTTCCTTCCATCTTGGGTTCCAGGGGTTGAACTTGGGTCACTAGGCTTGGGCAGCTCATGACTGATTTCAGAGGTCCTGACCCACTTCTAAACGCTGTTTGTTTGTTTTTTTTTCTTACTGCTTTTCGACTGTATATATGAGTCATTTGTATGATACAGATATCGCAAATTTTGTCTTCTACTTTGTGACTGGACTTTACACACTCTCTCTCTCTCTCTCTCTCTCTCTTTACTTTTTAAAATTTAAAACTTTATTGTAGAAAAGGGTGCAAAAAAAAAAACCAAACCCCAAAACATCACACACCCAACTTAACTAGACCAACATGAGCAAAGACTATTGGACTCACTGAACTTCTCTACAGTCAGAGGAGCCGTTCAGAACAACAGAGGCTGTGCGCACTGGATTTTGTGCTTTCCCTATGGGATATGTTTTTATGCATTAACAAATATGAAAACGGTGACAGGCCAAGAACAGGAGAGGCGCTAGCCTCACGTCCTCTTCATAATCCCCTGCCTGCCTTCAGCCCTTCCTCATATTCTAATGTTTACCCTTTCTCGTTCTATTTTCTAGACCATTGAACACATTAAAATTTATTAAGAACAACAAATAAGCACACTCCACCCACGTACATTTGGTACATTTGCTCACTCTCCTAATGGTGCCATTAAGGAACAGAGTTGTAAAACTAAATGTAATCTAGTTATCGATCTGTTCTTTTAGACTTAGTACTTTGAATCTCATTTGAATTTGTTTACCTGGTTTATTAGCAGGAGCCCATTTTCCTGTAAGTTTCTAGGGGGGCTCATGCTTTTGTTCTTCACGTTTAAGCTTATGATTAACACAGGATGAATGTTTATATTTGAACATAGAAACACACACTTTCCCTGCCAGCTGAGCAGACCATTTATCACAGCAGCCTATTTATTACAAACAGGTGACTACGTGTTCCCAAACTCAGTATGTCCCATTGGTCTGGTGTCTAGGCTGGTATCAGCCACACATTGCATTTGACTTTTTCTGAACCAAGGCTTCAACCACTGAGGCTCCTTCCCCTCATTGTCTGGGTGTTATTTGTATTTCTGTAGCTTTGAAATACATCTTGATATCTGCCAGTGAATCTCTTCAACTTTGTTCCTTTTCTTTTCTTTCTTTTTTTAATTAAGAGTTTTTCTATTCATTTTACATATCAACCATGGATTCCCCTGTCCTCCCTCCTCCCCCCCTCCCGCCCTCCCCCCCAAATCCCCCCCCCCCCCATTCCCACCTCTTCCAAGGCAAGGTCTTTCCTGGGGAGTCAGCAGAGCCCGGTACATTCAGTTGAGGCAGGTCCAGTCCCCTCCTCCCTGCACCAAGTCTGAGCAAAGTGTCTCAGCATAGGCACTAGGTTCCAAAAAGCCAGCTCATGCACTAAGGACAGGTCCCGATCCCACTGCCTGGGGGCCCCCTAAACAGTCTTAATGATCACCTTGACTCTTTTGTAATCTGTCTGTTGCTGTTCTCCCTACTGCCCCCTAATGCTGGTGTCCTCAGTGGGGTTACCTTGAACCTGTAGATCAATTAGAGAGAATCGACATTGTATAATATCAAATCACACACACGGAACTGTTTCTTCTGTCAAGGGTTTGTTCACCTCTGT